>VDFB02105785.1:205377384-205438333 GCA_007258455.2 Sequoia sempervirens
TTTATTTTTTTAATCCTATAGTATGCAAAGCATAGAATGTGACACATTTTTCAGATTCAAAAAATGTGATACCATTTGAAAGCTATAGATGTTTTTCATTCAGCCTATCAATGAGGACTTTAATTGTAATTCAAATAGAAAATGAATAATAATTATTTATTAAATTCAAAGTAAAACATATTTTATATTGGTGGAAAGTTGAGAGTCTTCTTTAAAAACCCTTTTTGTTTCATCAATTTTGGGTAAAAAAAAAGTCGTCAGCCACATACCCTACACATATCCATCATATCAACACTTTTTGGCTCATCATGATCCTGCACATATCCGAATCATCAACCTCACCCTCAAATCACTCCCTCTAACACAAAGAAGAGCAATAAAGATAACTTTCTACAAGCCTGTTTGGATCTTCTTCCATCCCTATGGAAGATAAGAGTAAGGCCTATAAAGAGGTAGATTTTTTAAGATAAACTAGACTTCCTAAACAAGAAATGATAGGATATTAAAGGCCTAAAGGAATTGGTTGTCTTTTACTTGTTTCTACTAGTTGGAGGCTAGTATTTCTTGTTTTCTTACTAGTCATAGTTTCTACTACTTTGTTGTTAGTTTTTATTTTCTCTACTCTCACTTTTGGTGAGATTTGTCTCTTCTACTTGTATGGTCACTTTTGAATGTGATTGGGCCCTTCCCAAGATTATATAATCAAAATGTATCTAGTTCAAATGAAAATTTCCACAAATGACATTAATAAAGGGTGATGTTACCATATGACATCAATAGAATGAGGTGAGATGGACTAGGGAACATATATGATGATGCCATGATGCCATAAGTAGGCTCAAATGACATCATTATGATGTCATCTTTGTGTTGATGTGGGAAAGTGAAGTGAATCAAGCTTGCGAGTGAATTCATTTGAATTAGATGAATAATTTTGAAAATTGAAATTCATATGGTGGATGAAAGTATGCAAGGAGGAAGAGGATATTAGTAGGAAAGTATAAGAAGATAGTAGGAAAGTGGAAGATTAAAAATCCATCGAGATGTGAAATAGGTTGGTTCACATGGAAATAATCATAAAGTTCTAGACAAGACAAACTTCCTCACAAAGTAGAAAAATATAAGTGAATCAAATGAGAAAATAACAAAGTGGTGAATTTTCTATGGAAGATGGATTTCTACAAGGTTGACACAATAAATTTTTACATGTAATAATTTTATGAGAGTAAATAGAACTAGAACTTTGAGAGAGAATGGATTAGAAGTGAAAATTTGTAGGTTGAATTGAATGAACCAAATGGAAGGGAAAATATATTTCAGATTAAATTTTGATCCTTATAAAATTTTGTGAAACTTCAAAAGATAAAAATACTTATTTTTTCATGCTCTATCCATTGGTGCTAATAAATTTGGAAAATATCCAAACATGATTGAATATCTCAAATTGATTACGAACTTGGGTAAAAAGGACAAGGAAAAAAGGGAAGGGACTTGAGAAAAAAGGAAACTACAGATTTGAGTCTCAAAAGTATCATAATAACATTATTCAATATTTTTCTATAATCAATATTATTAATCTTTCTTGACCAATTTTCCTTTGGCCTTAATACCCTTTTTATTTCTCTCGTTTTGTGCAAGGCCCCACCCCTTGCAGCCTTGTTGATCTTATTAGTCATCAATGGTCTATGTTCTATATTTTATGTTCCATTGCATTGGGAAATATATATTATTGATTATTGTTTATATTTTTTATTGTTAACTAACTAACTAGTGGTTGTTGTGATTTCCTGTGATAGCTAAATGAGGTTTATTCCATGTTTATGTAAGTATGTAATGATTGAGGGGTTTTGTTATTGGTAATATCATTATGTATATTAATGTATTTCATCATGCTAAGTGATTTATAGTATGAGTGTGAGTAAATGAGTATAAAGGTAATGATTGATATTCAATATTTGGTTGTAGTAGTATTCATTACAGGTAAAATAGATTAGTGATAAGTGCTAATATTTTGATATTAAATAACCTAATCAATTATTGCTTGAATCTAAAAGATATTATGCAAGTAGGTAGTGTTAAATTATATGTAGATATAACTCCCTGGTTAATTATCATTAGAAAAGTATTTTTCATATGTTATCTGTTTCAAATATTATTAATTATGAGAAATACTAACACCTCCTTCTAGTTGAGTAAACGGGTTAAAATTGGCCACTATTAATGAAGGGGTCACATAGCTATTTCCCTTATGTCATTCTTGGAAAATTCTAGTATTGTCAAGGATATGTATTCAACCTTGTTTTGTAAGGTTCAAGTGCATGTGGGAGATGTTTCTTAATAGACCCTTGAGTCACCTTTTTAAATGTCATCATTTATTTTAGGTTTTATAATGTTTCTATGTGGTTTTAACTATTTAAAAGGTTCCCTAGGTGGTAGGTATATAGAGTAAGGGTCTTTTTATTCTATAAAATCACTTAAATGAAGTTTAAAACCTGTAGAAACGTGAAATTGACATCATTCGAATAGGTCATATTCATCCATTTGGAAAATAAATCAAGTTTATTTATCAATCTCCTAAAGTCATCAGTTTAAATCAAATAAATCAACTTGATCCTATCACCCTCCTTTTAATTAAATAAATCAAGCCTTTTATTTAATTAAATCCCAAATGCATCTTCCATCCTTCTTGATTTAAATAAATCAAATATTCAAGTCAAAGAGGTCAAACATCCTAATCATCATTAATTTAATCTAACCATGATTAAATGCTAATCTTACCCACTTGCATTCTCTAGATTATGCCACTTGCACAAATAAATCAATTTATTGATTTATTAAAATCATCATTTTCACTCAACATGGCATTTATGGGGAATATTCCCTCAAGTTTGAAAAATATGACAAGTTGATTTGTCCCTCCAACATTGCATTTATTTCTCATTTTCTTGTCCCCCTCTCAAAATTTATTGCAAAATTTGAATTCAAATTTCCCCCCTCTTGGGCACATTTCCCAAATCTTGCACATGCATCAACCACTCACCACTTGACAAGTGTCTTCCTGTCATTTGTCCAATCTTTGTCTCACATTGATCCATTTTGAACATTCTCAACATTTGAAAATCTACAAATAGAGGTGATGAGCCCAAAATGTGCTCATAGTTTGGATACTATGATGAACTTTTAATGCCTTTACTTTTATTATTAGTGGTTGTTTAAAACTCTTTTGAAACCTTTTATGGGGATATCCTGTAGCAAAACACTTTCATGTTCCTCCAGCTTATTGTGTTGACCTGACTGCATTTATTACCCTGTTGACTCCCTTAATGACTGGTATATCGCAGATAGTTTTTGAATGATGAAATAGATTTAAATGTGTGATTAATGAACAGATAGTGTATATTCCATACGCCTTTTCTTTCGCATCTGTTACCTTTTGTATCACAGGTTGTTGAAGAATGATCGAGTCAAGCATAGACGATCTCGCCCTTGCAGTAAAGTCCATTTCCTGCACCACTTCAAGGAAGCTCCGGCGAAGACTCTTTGACCGAAACCGTTGGGAAATATTTTTAATGACAGTCAGTCTAGAAAGAGTGGAGTGCTAGATTCTCTCCGGATCGGGTTGAACGCATAAATTCATTTATGAAGTTTTTTCCTTGATTCTAGGATACACTTTACTTCCATGTCTTTCTTTGATAGGGTTAGTTAGTTAGTTGCTCTCCTGATTTTAAATAAAGTTCTCCTCCTGCGCGAGTGAGAAGGGAGATGATAGTTAGAGTAAGATAGAAGCATAGTGATAGCAGATATCATGTAAGAGTCAGTATGATAATGAAAAGCAGAATCTGTTTGACAAGAGACATAATTTTTTGTTAGTTTCTATATCAACAAAGCAATGTATACCATTATGTTTTCATGAATAAAGTTTGATGAAGTTCTGAGTTTAGCACCTGCGTAATCAGTAGATTCTTGCTAAGGGGGCCCACTTAGTAAGTATCTGTAGCTAGTTAGTTAGCTGTTCTTTTCTGTTGATCTTCAGTTAGCTTTCATCTTTGAAGTTTTCATACAAACTCAGTCTTGTATTGCTCCTGCAGCATAGGGAATCCATCCCTGTGCCTGTTCCTGCAGCATAAGGCCAGTTCTTAGTTTGTGTTTCAGTCGTAGCTGTTATGGTTTCTATTTTAATCAAATTATAGTTGAGTTAAAAGAACTTTGCATTACCTTTCCTATAGCGTGGATATAATTTCCTTCTAAGCATTTATTTCTGCTAAGTTTTGACTAAAACTAGTTCTTAGTGCATATATTTTGCTGTGCCATTTAAAGTATACGTCCCCTGGTTTGACAAGTAAATGAACGTCCATAGAGAGATATTAGTCACCTGTTGGAATGTCCAATTCCCAGGAAAGGTTTTACTATGAATATAATATCCTTTTATGGGTGCGACCATTTTTGGCGCCATTGTCGGGGATGGTGTTAAGCTAAGGATTTTTCAGAAGTCATTTTTAGTATTAGTTTAGTTTGTTAGTCAAATTTTTTTAAAATCTTTCAAACCATAATTCATTGTATTGCATGCATAGAAGAAGAAGAGACGCACTGGGAAGGTTCCTCCCTGAGAACCTGTTTGTTGAACTACCATTTGACCTAGCTGACAATGAACCTGAGGAAAATCCATTCACTTTGTTATTCCAGCAAGCAAACATGGCAAATAATCCACCTAATAATCCACCTCCTACTTTTGAGTTTCCTACTGTTCCCCAATGAGATACTGACAATCTTAAGAATATACATTCTTCACTACTTCCAAAATTCTATGGCCTAGTCATAGAGGACCCTACAACTTTTCTGTTTGAGTTTGATGTCCTCTGTCACAGTTATGACTACAATACAAATGCCTATAAGCTGAAGTTATTTCCTTCCACCTTGAAGGAGGGAGCTCTTAGATGGTTCATGAGTCTAGGAAGAGGTGTTGTTGATAGTTGGGCAGCCATGCAGACATAATTCCTTGAGAAGTATATGGAATATTGTAAGAGTGCCAGTAAAAGAGATGACATATTCCGAATTCAGCAGGAGGATGAAAGTCTAGAAGATTATATTTCAAGGTTCTTGTTTTCACTAAAGAGGAACTCAAACCATACTCTCAATGAGGACTCTCAGAAACTACTTTTTCTAAGGGGAATCAGTGATGTCTATATAGACACCTTGGACCTAATGGGAGGAGGTGATATAGCCCAACTGTCTTGGGATGATATAAAGAAAATATGTCTTAACTACTCTCGAGCAATAGTTAAGAAAGGTTGAGGTCATCATGCTACAGTGGGGAAGTCTTCTTCTGGTGGAGTTTCTCAGATGGAGATAACAAACTTGCTGTCTGACTTCAAGCAGGACATCATTAATAATATGACTACACAACTGGACACTATGCAAGCTCAGAAGAAACATGACGAAGTTGAGGCAGTTTTGGCCGAGTTTTGTCCGTATTGCAGACAGAAGAAGCGTGACTGTAGATGCAAGATGGTGGCTAATTTGGAAGCTAGGCAACTACCTACTGACTTCAAGCCAGTAGAAGGTGTTAATGATCAAGTGTTCTTTGTTGCACAAAGGAGACCATGGGCCCAAAGACAAGGTATGCCTCAAGATCCTTTAACTTTTGGTAATCCTTATTCTGGCTATAATAACCAATGGGAACATGCATATGGACCACCACCACCTTGGAATCCACCTCAACCAAGTTGGCCTAATTATCAAACCCCGCAATGGCAATCTCCTCAAGGAGGTTGTCATTAGCCACAAGGACAATGGACCCCACCTTCAGGTAATTGGTAGCAAAATCCTCAATAGAGAGGTCCTTAGCAATGGCAAAACCAGTCCTCTGGATTCCTGCAGCTTCCACAGACACAACAACAGGCCCTTATGCCACCTTCTGCAACAACTGCCACAAATACTATACCTCCAAAACAAACACCTATGCCTGCCTACCATTGCCAAATCCCAATAATAGGCAACAGTAGCAGCCATAGCAGCCTACGTATCTTTTCGAAGCCAACCAATATCAAGCTTATGCCTTAGACGTTAATGACATCCATTTGAGGTCTGGAACCACTTTACCTACTCCAAAACTGCCTCTAATTACTGAAATACCAGATTCTTCCCTTGAAGAATCTATTGTACCTGTTGATCCTCCTGAGCATATGCCTATACCTGATATGGTTTCTAAGGAGCCTGTTTTGCAAAGTCAAGACAAACCACTTTTTCTTTAGAGGTTGCAAAGTATTGCATTTACATCTATGGAAGAACCCATTTTTGACATTCTGGATCAGCTCAAAAATGTACAAATTCAAATCCCCTTATTTCAGGCTATTAAAGATGTACCCATTTTTGGAAAAGCTATTAAAGAGGCCTATTTGAAGAAGCATGGATGAAAGAAAAAGGATCCCCAAACAATTCATGTCTTAGGGAAATTGGCTGATATAATGTTGAGAAATGTAGTCATCCCAAAGTATATTGACTCTAGAAGTTTTGTAGTGCAAATACATATAAATGGCCAAATTGTAAAAAATGTTTTGATTGACTTAGGTGCTGCCATTAATGTCATGACAAAGCATACTATGGACTCCTTGAACATTTCAAACATTAGGTCTACACCCACAGTTCTGTAGCTTGCAGATAGTTCCACAGTTAAACCTGATGGGATGGTGGAAGATGTAATTGTCACTCTTGAATCTTGGGAGTATCCAGCTGATTTCACAATATTATCAGTTAAGGAAACTTTAGGAGGGTATCCAGTTATCCTTGGTAGACCATGGTTAGCAACTGTTGATGCTTTTATAGGATGCCACTCTGGAGATATGACCATTTCTGATGGACAGTCCACAAAAACATTGGCTCTGTATCCGCCTACTAGACCTCAACCAGATTTGTCCCAACCTGTTTGGCCAGATGAGGCGGAAGAAACTGAAGAAGCCAATTCTTTGACTCAATTAATGATTCTTCAAAATGATTCATTCTCACAACTTCAGAGTGAGGATGCTTTGCTTTTTCAAATTCTATAGTACAACTCTGATATGGGTAGTTCATCTGATCCAAATGGTAGCCATCTACAATGTTTCCTGCAGCAACCAAATTCCAAGAGTTCACTGCCTAAACTTCCAGCAATTTTTCATCACTTGCTTCCACAAGAAGTACAAACATCACCTGTAGATTCTATGAGTAATCTTACTAAGCAGATAGAATTGTCTCCAAGTCATTGTTTGAATATCAATAGCAAGCTGTCACAATCTCAACAGGCTATCTTATTAAAAATGCTACAAGATCAGCATAAAGCTTTTGCATGGGAATATGGAGACATGCAAGGAATAGACCCTTGAGTTTGTACTCACAGGATATATATCAAAGAAGATTGTTTACCAGTTAGACAACCTCAAAAGATATTAAATCCAACACTTAGAGAAATAGTTAAAAGTGAGCTTCAAAAATTGCTTGATGCTAGTTTTATTTATCCAATCTCTGACATTCAATGGGTTTCTCCATTAGTTATTGTTCCCAAGAAAGGTGGAAAATGGAGAGTGTGTGTAGATTATAGAGAGTTGAACAATTCCACTAAAAAAGATCACTTTCCACTACCTTTTGTAGATCAAGTACTAGACTCACTGTCTGGCAAAAGATACTTTTCCTTTTTGGATGGTTACAGTGGGTACAATCAGATAAAAATTGCCCCCGAGGATCAAGATAAGACCACTTTTACCTATCCATGGGGAACATTTTCTTATTTGGTCTTATCTTTTGGTCTATGCAATGCGCCAGCAACATTTCAGAGAGCAGTAATTAGTATCTTTGCTGATATATCTCATGACTGTATGGAGATTTATATGGATAATTTCACCACCTATGGAATCACATTTGAAGAAGCACTGGGGAATTTAGAAAAGGTATTGAAAAGGTGCAGAGAGAAAAAATTGTCTCTAAACAGTGAGAAGTGTTTTCTAATGATGGAAGAAGGTATTGTTCTAGGTCATCATATTTCAAAGAATGGAATTCAAGTAGACCCTGCTAAAATTGAAGTTATTTTGCATTTACAAACTCCTGCAAAACAAAAAGATGTCAGAAGTTTCCTTGGCCATGCAGAGTATTATAGAAGGTTTATAAAAGATTTCAATAAAATTTCCAGTCCACTTTATACCTTATTAACTAAGGATTCTCAATTTGAGTGGCCAGAGGCTTGTGAAAAATCCTTCCTGCAACTAAAGGACCTGCTTACTCAAGCCCCTGTTCTTCAAGGTCCAAAATAGAATTTTCCTTTTCACATACATGCTGATGCCTCTGATTTTGGTATAGGAGCAGTTTTAAGTCAAAAAGAAAATTCAGTTGAGCATGCCATCTACTTTATCAGCAAGAACCTTCAAGGTCCTGAGCTCAACTATACTATTACAGAAAAGGAATTGCTTGCAGTAGTGTATGCTTTGAATAAATTCAAGCATTATGTCATAGGTTATCAGATATTCGTCCATACTGACCATGCAGCAATCAAGTATCTGATGAACAAACCTGTCATTTCTGGTAGATTGGCAAGATGGCTCATGTTGTTACAAGAATTTGACATTACAATAATTGACAAACCAAGAAGAGCTAATGTTGTAGCTAACTTTTTATCAAGACTTCAATCAGCTGCACCTGATGAACATGAGGTCATTGATGATAGGTTCCCAGATGAACACTTGTTTTCCATTACTGCACATACACCATGGTATGCAAATATTGCCAATTATCTAGCAACAAATAGAATACCAGATCATTTTTCTCCAAAAGAAAAGAAATTGTTAATAGAGAAAAGTTTCAACTTTTCATGGATTGCAAATTGTCTGTTTTATACTGGACCTGATCAAGTGATGTGAAGATGTGTAAGAGAAGATGAGACTTATGATATCTTGCATGCTTGCCATGATGAACCATGTGGGGGACATTTTGCAGCAAAAATAACATTAATGAAGATTCTTACAACAGGGTACTACTGGCCAACTTTACACAAAGATGTTGTGGCCTATACAAGGAAATGTGATAGATGCCAACGTATGGGAAGACCAACCAAGTCAGATGAAATGCCACTATATCCATAGGTAATAGTCACCCCTTTTGATAAGTGGGGAATAGATTTTGTGGGACCAATTGATCCACCATCAAATGGAAAGTCATACATTCTAGTTTGCATAGACTATGTAACAAAATGGGTTGAGGTAAAAGCTATGACTCATGCTCGAGATAACAAGGTTGCTAAATTTTTGTATGAACAAATTTTCACTAAATTTGGAGTTCCCAGAGAACTTGTAACTGATCAGGGAGCTCAATTCACATCGAATCTGATCACTGCACTAATGAATGACTATAACATCAAACATAGGAAGTCCAACCCCTATCACCCTCAAGCCAATGGTCAGGCGGAGGTAACAAACAGGGAAATTGAGGCGATCCTAACAAAGACTATGCAGCTCCATAAAAAAGATTGGAGCAATCGACTTCCTGAAGTAGTTTGGGCCTATAGAACTACGTGGAAGACAACAACTAGGTTTATACCTTTTGAGTCACTTTATGGGAAAACAAGAATGTTGCCCATTGAATTTGAGTACAAAACTTTGAGGACAGCTCTTCAACTCAATATGGAAATATCTGAAGCATAGAAGGACCGTCTACTACAGCTAAATGCTTTGGACGAAATGAGAAAAGTAGCCCTATAGCACACAGAAGCAATCCAACAATAAAGGAAGAAATGGCATGATCAACACATCAAAACTAGGAAATTTTTTGCTGGTGATTGGGCTCTATTATATGATTCCAGATATCAAGAGAACCAAGGTAAGCTCACAACATGCTAGCTTGGCCCCTATGAAGTTGAGAATGTGTTTGACAACGGAGCTATACAACTGGCGATAATTGATCCAGTCCATTTCAAAATGCTAGTTAATGGCTATTGACTCCAGTTGTACCATAAACTAGTTTCAAAAGAAGAATTCATGCAGCAGTTCATTCAGATTCCTCCCGCTACTCTTCCTCCAGCCGAAGGCTTTAGCCTTTCTCTTGCATCTTCACCGTAATTTTGAAAAAGCATGCTCATAATAAAGGTTTTCTTTTTAAAAGGAAACCCCTTTTTCTCCATTCTCATTTATCGCCCCCACCTCACTTCTCTATCTTCCATCCATCCATCTCATCCATTCATTTCATCCATTCATCTCATCCGCTCACGTCACCCATCCACTTCATCCGCCCGCATCACCCTTAATTAAGATATCATTCCCAACTGTCAACTCATGCAGACGCTGTCATCTTTCTTCACACGTACATGCAAATATCAAAGGTACGCCATATCTTTTGTTATTGCATATTTGATTTATTTTATTCTATTCATTTACTGCTATGCATGTACCAGTCATTATTACCTGATCTCCGCCTTTTTTTTTTTGTACATGTGAGGACACATGTCATACTCTCAGTAGGGGGCAGGGTAATCCACCTTTTAAAACCTGTCTTTTCGCCGCTGCCATAACTGCGTAAATAACCTTTCTTTATTATTCTTCTAGTACTTTCCAAATATGATCGCATGTCCTTCTTTATTGCATGTTTTTCTTGTAAATTACGATTAAGACTACTTGTTTAAAAAGTTTATTTTTGGAAAAGAAAGAAATGTGATGGCATGACAGAAAAAAAATTAGAGCAGAAAGGGAAACAAAGAATTTGAATTCTCAGTAAGAAATTGAGTTCAGAGGAAAACTGTGAACATGGGTGGTTAGCTGGTGCGACATGAGCCTGTAGCTCATGAATTATTATTGCAAAATCTTCAAACAGTCCACGCATTCAACATCTTTGGATGGTTAAACTATTTCTTGAGCTTAAATGATTTTGATGAGGAGGCTGCTGGAGAATTTTTGAGAACCCTTTCTGAAGGGGAAGCCACTGTATGGGGTCTAACGGTTGTTGCAACTGAAGACAGAATTGCTGAAGTAACCGGGCTTCCAGCCATTGGAGAAATTTTTTCTTCATATGCTGTCGCTGCAAGGGCTGAGTTTTCAATGCCCACTGATGGACCTTTGGAAGTCTCTAAGTAGGGATGCAAGCGGGTAACGTTGCCTCCTCCTTATTCAGAATACGCCACTTACATAATCAGGTATTTAACCTGTGAAGGCCATTTATCCTACCTACATTCTTATCATTTCAAATTATTAAGTCATATGAGGCATGGGTTAGTTGTAAATATTCCAAATTTCCTGTTCAAATTTCTAGAACAAAGTTCCCATGGAACTCAACAAGGGAAAGATAATTCTGTTGCTCACCATGGCCTTATCAAATTACTGATTGAACGCTCTTTAAGAGATGTCTCACCTCTTTCATGGCAACAATTCGTTGCCCAAAAGAGCTTGCAAATTCCACGACCCCCTAGGGTACTTACCCCACGGCCTCAGAAAAAAAAGAAAGAAATTACATCTACTAGTAGAATAGGGCAAGGGTCATCTACTCCTGTAGCACCTGGTCCTACAGCTCCCCCACCAGAATCTTTTGCTGGGATACAAACTAGGTCTGCCACTAGGAGAGAGAAGGGAAAAAAAAGGCAGGTGAGTTATCTGAGGTAGAACAAACCCCAGAGTCTGATCCTCATTCTCGAAAAAGGCAATGCTCTTCTCCTGCAGCACCTTCCCCTGTAGCCGTCTCTCCTACAGTAACACCTGTTGCTAACACCAATTCACCATCACCCTCTAAGCAGACCAGAAAAAGGAAGGCTACCAGAACATCTCCTACAGCCGCACCAGTTCCAAGAAGAGTTTCCACAAGGAAACAATGTAAAACCTCCCTTGCTTCACCTCAACCAGAGGTTATTGTAATCTCAGAAGGGTCTATAGAATCTGAATTTGATGTTTCTCAGAATGTGTACGAAAATGTTGCAAAAAGTTCATTCGTTCCTGAAGAAGAACATGTTGAGACAAAATAAATAGGGAATAATGAGCAAGGGTTACCAAATCTTGATGACTTGGCTACCGCTGCTATGCAGTTTTTTGAGGAAGCACAATCTTCTCCACTGTAGCAACAAGAATTCATCTTGCAGCAAGAGGAGGAACTGACTGAACAATTGAATGTGCCTAGTGAAGCTACATTTCACCTTGCAACTTGTAAAGCCATTGTTGTTTATAAGAAGACGTTTTTGAATGAGTTTCTGGAATATGTCAAAGCTAACTGGGAAACAATTACATTGCAAACCCTGACTTTCCGGCACATAGCCCAAACTGACATGCAACAAAGTCTATGGGAGGTAGAAAGGAAGAAACTGAAAAAGGAAATTGAAAGTCAGAAGCAGGAAATTATTGAGTTGAAAACAAAAATTGATGAAATGTTAAAAGTAACTGGTCAGATTATGGAATGTAGACGACCACCCAGAATTTATGCTCTGTGCCTTAAGGAACAGTTTTTATGGTTCCAACTAATGAGAATTTCTAGAAATCAAGATCGTATACTTCACACTGCTAAATAATTTTATGAAGCATATCAGGCAGCCCCTAATTGGTTAATAAATTCTCTATGTGAATTTTATTTACATGGTTTCTTAATTCCATCAGAAACAGAATGGAACCCTCTTCTGTATATTGGTGATATCCATTTGAAATCATTTATGTCATGGGTAGCAAATGAAGCGAATTATGGCAGGCAATGGGAAATATATGAGGAAGCTGAGAGAAATGACGCTCTCAAAGTTCAAACCCCCATGCAATGTTGAAAGACTGGTTTGCTCTGACATATGGCATTAATAATATTCCAGCAAGAGAGAAGATATTTGATATTAGGAAACAGGTATATGATGAATTTCAGGAATAGTCATATTCATTTTGGAGACTGGCATACACCAGAAGTGAGAAAAGGTGGGAAAGATTAACCGTTGGACTAAGAAGATCCAAACCTCATAGTCTCCTAAATTTCACAACAGCTCTTAAACAATCAAGTAGATATATACAGTTGGGACTTCAAAAGAGATTTGAACTATGGTTGCCATTGACATTCAGACCTCCTGTGCTAATGTGGCCCCTTTATCCTCACCAGGCTACAAATCTTAATGATGATTTAGAGGACCGTAGGTATGAAAGGTGCCGGGATTTCAAAGGATTTTATTACAGGTTTGGAAATCCATTTCAGAGTCATGCAACAACCATTGATTTCAGAGAAACTGCCAGAAAAGTTAATGCTGGAGGACCAGCATTAGGCTAAGTAGGGGGCAGTGATGAGCCCAAAATGTGCTCATAGTTTGGATAATATGATGAACTTTTAATGCCTTTACTTTTATTATTCGTGGTTGTTTAAAACTCTTTTGAAACCTTTTATGGGGATATCCTGTAGCAAAACACTTTCATGTTCCTACAACTTATTGTGTTGACCTGACTGCATTTATTACCCTGTTGACTCCCTTAATGACTGGTATATTGCATACAGTTTTTGAATGATGAAATAGATTTAAATGTGTGATTAATGAACGAATATTCTGTATATGCCATACGCCTTTTCTTTCGCATCTGTTACCTTTTGTATCGTAGGTTGTTGAAGAATGATCGAGTCAAGCGCAGCCGATCTCGGCCTTGCAGTAAAGTCCATTTCTTGCATGACTTCAAGGAAGCTCCGGTGAAGACTCTTTGACTGAAACCGTTGGGAAATATTTTTAATGACAGTCAGTCTGGAAAGAGTGGAGCACTAGATTCTCTCCGGATCGGGTTGAACGCATAAATTCATTTATGAAGTTTTTTCCTTGATTCTAGGATACACTTTACTTCCACGTCTTTCTTTGATAGGGTTAGTTAGTTAGTTGCTCTCTTGATTTTAAATAAAGTTCTCCTCCTGCGCGAGTGAGAAGGGAGATGATAGTTAGAGTAAGATAGAAGCATAGTGATAGCAGATATCATGTAAGAGTTAGTATGATAATGAAAAGCAGAATCTGTTTGACAAGAGACATAATTTGTTGTTAGTTTCTATATCAACAAAGCAATGTATACCATTCTGTTTTCATGAATAAAGTTTGATGAAGTTCTGAGTTCAGCACCTGTGTAATCAATAGATGCTTGCTAAGGGGGCCCACTTAGTAAGTATCTGTAGCTAGTTAGTTAGCTATTTTTTTCCGTTGATCTTCAGTTAGCTTTCATCTTTGAAGTTTTCATACAAACTCAGTCTTGTATTGCTCCTGCAGCATAGGGAATCCATCCCTGTGCCTGTTCCTGCAACATAAGGCCAGTTCTTAGTTTGTGTTTTAGTTGTAGCTGTTATGGTTTCTGTTTTAATCAAATCATAGTTGAGTTAAAAGAACTTTGCATTACCTTTCCTATAGCATGGATAGAATTTCCTTCTAAGTATTTATTTCTGCTAAGTTTTGACTAAAACTAGTTCTTAGTGCATATATTTTGTTGCGCCATTTAAAGTATACGTCCCCTGGTTTGACAAGTAAATGAACATCCACAGAGAGATATTAGTCACCTGTTGGAATGTCCAATTCCCAGGAAAGGTTTTACTGTGATTATCATATCCTTTTATGGGCGCGACCAAGAGGTTTCATCCTCAAGCAAATCCTGGATCATCTCCACAATTTCATCCAAAAAGCTTATGCAAAGTCACTCTTCATTGAAGAACTGATTTTTCCTATCCATCATCTTGATCATCAAAATATCATATCATGGAGCTTAATTAAGGATTGGGAAAGGGCTTCTTTCTATAGAAGCACCAATCCACTATAAGATGCTAGTTTGATTATTAGAATGATGTCTTTCTATGTTTTACTTGTTTCTTTGGCTTTATTCTTGTGATTAGATGAATCTTATACAAGATCTTTTATTTGCTTTGGTTTACGAACAATACTAAGGGTTTTTGTTTTTGAGCCAATGCAGATTTAGGGTCCTACATTCTGGCACTAGAGGGAGGGCTTTAAGTTATTTAAGATCTTTTTCTTTAAAAAAAAAAAACCATTAGAATTAGTCATGGCATGCTGCTTGCAAGTTTTTATGCAATCTCTAGCTATACATGGAAATTATGAATTATGTCAAAAAATGTTCTGAACTCTAACCATTATTGGATAGTACTACACCTTGAAAGAAGAAGTTTAGCTTGTAAACCATTGTCCAGAAAGTCTCACTCTGAATCAATAAACATTTGATTCATCTATCACAGCTTTAACATTGACATTTGTATTTCTCAGGTATCTACGTAGAGGCCTTCAAAGGTACGTCAATTTCTTAAGCTTTGAACAAGATGGTTTCTAAATGCAAGTAGTTGTTGTGTACTAACTTTACCAAAGCAAGCTGCTAATAGGGATTGAGGAAATGATCTCTATTCCACATAAGATTGGTTTCTATTTTTTTTCGTAGTCAGTTGCACTTATGTTAGCTATATGCCTGAATATTGATTAAATGAGCTTGTGACCCAAGTCTCTGGTTGCAACAACCATTGAGTCAAAAACATCTCTTTTTGATAGTATTCCGCACATGGAATAACGCGATCTTATGGATCTTAAGGCCCAAAATATTTCTAATCCATGCATATGTGTCTATGAATATGCTAAATCCAAGTAAATAACGTTGTTCATGAAGTTATATGCATATAGTCTAGATTGCTTTT
Source organism: Sequoia sempervirens (assembly GCA_007258455.2). Taxonomy (NCBI): domain Eukaryota; kingdom Viridiplantae; phylum Streptophyta; class Pinopsida; order Cupressales; family Cupressaceae; genus Sequoia; species Sequoia sempervirens. The sequence goes on from VDFB02105785.1 coordinate 205,392,997, forward strand.
GTAGTTTTTACTGATTATATGGGACAAAAAAAAAAATCAATGAAACCTTGAGTGTGCATATGGAGGAACTACAACATATCATACCAAGGTTCATATTTTTCAAATTCTTGATCTGTATTCACCAATCCACATCCTACATGGAATGAACTTTCAGGGTGTCTGTGTATTAAGCAACAACATTGTGTCTTTAATTTGGTACCAAAATTCTACATACTCAAGCTTATACACTTTTTTTTTAGCTTTTCTTTAATGTTCAGTCTTCGTTAGCTGCCAATCCACTCTTTTCTCTTACTGACGAGTATCTTAATTCTTGTCAAAGCTATGATATCATGTGTAACTACTACAAATCCAGTAAAGGACGGGATAAAAGATATTCATTTTTGTGGTACAACTAGCTTAGACTTTGTAAACCTCGAGTGTACAAGAGAAAACATGAAGTGAACGTGACTTTAAGCTAAGTCTATGTTATAGGGCCTTAAGCTCGACCATCGCATAGGCCAAACCTTTGATTGAATGTGTCATCCCAGCAGGTAGGTAGTTCTCTAGGATGTGTTTGACAGTGATAGGATAGTTACGTGCATATGGCTTGAAGTCTGCATTCATCAGTGATACCTTGAAGCCTGTGACCTTTGAAACAAACACACTTGTTGCTTGAAGTCTACGTCCTTCAAGTTGTGGTAATTGGTTCTTACACATGCTAAAAGCATTCACTTGTAGGTTTTTAATACCACACCTGCCAGATGCATATGTTTGAAGACTTTATTTGCTGGCACATATCTTTTTTAACCTATAATCAGATTGCGTGTAAATGTTTTCCAGGCGGTGCTATAGGTTGTACTTGCATGTGAATTGGTCAAGATTTAATACAACGAGTATCTTCTTATTGTTGTCAAACAAACTTGCTTCCAGGCTTCCTTTATTAGGCGGATTATTCTTCTAGATGAAAATTTAGTTTTATTACATCCTTCCTTTTGCATGCTTTTAGCTAAGTGTGAAGGCGTGCCTATCTGCTAAGACATTACATTTTGTTTTTCCTTTGGTCTTTAATGATGGGAAGTCTAATGTTGATTCACATCACGCATTACTATTCGTGTATCCAACCCCATAAATGATAGATGTGATAAGATAAAGTCTCATTGCCTATGCGACCAATCCATTGTCAGTCAAAGCAATAAGTTCATTCAATCTCTTACATAAAAAATGAAGTGGATCAAGTAGAGGTACGATGTTTTTTTTGTGGTGTACTCCTCATCCTCATACATTGCTGATAGAAGTATTCACAAATTTCCTCTTTCTTAGTTTCAAAGGGACATTTACTTCTTAAATCCATTGGTCCCACGTCTGCCAAATACATTAGCTTGATAGTCTATAAAAAGCAGCATTTATTTGCTACTTTTATTCACTATTTGAATGTCATCAAGTTATGTTTCTATACACCTGTGCAATGAAACTCGTTGGAAATCCTTTAGAAGCCTTAAAGGCTACGAAGAAGTAAGAGGATAAATGTGTGGTAGTTGCATCAGTTTTAAAGTTTTAAATGGCTTCTACTCACTCAACAGGTGATCTTCGTATTATTCTTGGGTAGTCTGCTACTTCTTACTAGAAAGTAATAAAGACTATGGATCCTACCGCAGAGGTTTGATCTCCACAATATTCTGGGCTAGCTACAACGTCCCCATCCATTAATTCTCCATAGTGTGCTTTGAAATTCTTTAGTGCAGGCCAAATAGTTACACTTGATATGATGTTGGGTGGGATAATAGAGAATTTAGCTTAAGACAAGTTCTTGATGAGATAGGACCTCGGGATAAACATTCAGGTCATTCAGGCTAATTGTGTCATAATCTCCTGCAGCGTCTTAAGTTACTCCATCCTATTTTACATGGATGTGTTTCTTAGCATAGGGTGGATGTTGGAAAAATTTTAAGAATTCAGCTTCCCACCTACCAAAAAAAATTTCCTTCAATTTTCTTAAATATTTCCACTTGACAAGATGCAGATGCTTTTAAAATTCAAAAGCCTTTGGCAGATACATTTGATCATATGGCTTTAATGAATTATGTTAGTAATTGATTTGGGGGGATACACTTTCATTTGTTCATAAATTCTCTCATAGAATCAACATTTAAGATTGGGAGGATACTTTTTTGGAAAGGTATCATTTATGGTTGGTAAAATTCACGGGCTTGGAAAGTTTGTCATAATAATAGTGGGCATTTAATCATTTTTATCATATCATTTTCTGAATTATGATAAAGGAATCGGTCTAGCAAGTGGGATATCTTTTCAATATCAAAGCATGATCCATTTATTAAATTCTTTTACTATCATAATCATCAAAATATTTGTCCTTCCATTAGGGATGATGTTATTATTTGAAGTTAATGATCAAAATGAGTTTTGATATCTTGATCCTCACGTGAGTGTCTTTTATTTTATAGATACAAATGAAGGAAAGCAAAAGGACAACGAAGGAGAGAGAGGAAAGTGAAGGTAAAGCGAAGAAAGAAAACAAAAGGAGGAGAAATGAAGATGATGGATTGAGAAGATTAAAGTGTTCTTTAACACTTTAGTGTTTATTTAAACACTTTTACGAAATTGTTACCTTTTCATTTTTTAAGACATTAACTTTCATTTGGTTTAAAAAGAACACTTTGATTTTTCATGGCAAAGGGTTAAAATTAAAGCTTAGATACTTACTAGATTTAAATTTGGGCTAAAATTGAACAAGCAATCTTCATCTTTCCTTTGGTGCTTAAAACGAATCAAACCATTGCTTTGAAGGATAAAATGAATGTGTACTTTCATTGTTTTGTAATTATTTACACAAAGTAATATCACCAAAAGACGTATGCGCTTCTCTCGTGCCTCACGACGATCTTGAGAATCAAAAGGATTTTGGTGACATTAAGTTATGTACATAATTACCCATACACACTTCGATTTGGGTTTAAAATTGAACATCTTGTGTGAATGTGAGTAGGGGCATTTTCGCATACATTGTGTTATCAAAGATTGATCGAGTTACAAATTTTGTCTTTGCTTTCTTTTGTTTATCCTAGATGGCCTGCCTTGGGGAAAAAGTACTCACCCAAGGGAATGAATCAACTGGTAACACTCTAAAGCCAAGAGTATTTCCAGCTGGGATATAAATGTGGATATTGGAAGAAACGCCAATATCACGCGGTTGACTTTGACAAGATGGATCCGAAAGGGGACTCTTGCCATGTTGGGTCAACTCCTACAAACAGAAAGTCCGAACTAGAAACCTTGTTTTGTAGTGGCCAATTGATCCATTGAGCGAGTTTATCAAAGTGGTGCATTGGAACTTAGATTCCAAGAAGTTACTTGCCATGTCTAATCTTGGTTGAAATATAGAGGTTAAGACTTCATTCTTAACATACCTTTATATTTTTTCCTTGGTTGCATGTAAAATCATCTCTTCTACGAAGGGCATGAGGCAAGCTCACTAAGAAAAACATACCAATTGAGCTAGGACGTCATATTGCTTGTGGTTTGAAAACACAGTGCTTTTATCAAAAATATTTGAAAACCAACATTCAACGAATCATCAAAATTGCAAACCCTCTTTAGGAGAGGAAAATATCCTTGAAAAAATTCACATGTTATTGCTTACCCTTGGGATTTGTATCCTTAGAGGCTTCTAAACATTTGGATTTCATCTCAATTTGCTTCTACTAAAGTCAACTTTAGGCAACCTTTGCCTTGATTTTCTCAATTTCTGCATAATGCACTTCGTGGGATGAAAGAGAATTAGGACATTGGACATTCAGTTGAAAACCTAATCAAGAGTGTGTTTGTGGTAAAAATAATCCATTAAGCAAAGATTAAATCAATTGGACCCCACATATGGGCTTGTCAGCTTTTGGTCATATGGTTTTCATGCAAACATTGGTCTTTTGATTTTGAATTACTCTTAGAGAAAGGCATGTTCTTCACTATCTTGGCCTAGTAAACAAGTCCTTCCTAGATTCATTTAGGACCAAAATCAAACACTTCATCCATCCAAACATTTATCATCTTCATCCCACAAACAACTTTAGAGCTTTGGAAACATCATTCTAGACTTGGGTAAATCATCAAAATCAGAATCACCTTGTTTAGTTAGGTGTATGGGAACACATCCTTTCTCATACATTTAATTAAATCAGCAATACTTTGAGCAAATTCATCCTAAGATCACATCCAACATCTTAGGGTTTACAATTTCATTATCCAATCAAACCAATCAAAATCAAACCCTAAGTCTAGCATTGATCCAAAGTTCCTAAACGTTCAAACATTCATATCATTCACCCCTTTCATCCTTCATCTCATCATTAGTCCTACGAACCTTAGAATTCAATTTTGCAACAAAGTCAAAACACAAGAGGAACATGGAATATAAACTTGATCCATACATCATGAGTAATCCAAATCAATTTAACTTTCAAAGCCTTACAATGCCTATTGACTATTAAAACTCACACTTATACAATCCATACATGGGATCATTACCTTCTACAAATGTCAACGGCACAAGTGTGAGTATGCCCAATAAAAATTTTGGAACACCTTTTCCGATGGTAGATCTAAATCCAAACCTACAAGTCTGCCAACTAAACAATCAAAGCATGAGGCTTCAAATGAACAACATCATCCCATCAAATCCCTACAAGCCAAATGAGAAGGTACCAAGTACAAGTGTTCAAAACATGAATTCGGAAAACTTTGGGATAAATACATTTGCAAATCATACGAATATTCCAAACATCAACAATGGTCAAATTCAACCTATCATGCCAAATCTGAACATCATCCTAAGTCAGAACAATGCCCAAAATCAATTTGTCCATGATCCCATCAAAAATAAAACACAAGTACACACTCCAAATTTGCTTAAACACAAGCCAAATCAACTATATCAAGGGAGTCAATATTGAAATCAAGAACAAATTTGCCTAGATCAAATTGCTACACTTACCAAAATAGTTGAATCATTACACGAAGAGACATCTCCACCACCATTACCCATATCAACATCATTCCTTGGTTTAGGGCTTCCTCCTTTACCTAGCACAAATCACTCCATCCAAATCAATCCACCTAATGCCAATCAAGTCATCACATCAAAACCTTTGAATATACCATCGACATCGCACTAATAGATGGTATCTAATTGAATGACAACATCAATCCTGAAAAATCCAAATATGGTCTCCCAAGGACCTATCACCTTCATCATTCTGACCATCCTATCATCTCGATCACTTCAACCACCACTCTCACACCCATCATATCTCAACCCCTCACTACCATGATCACTTCAAAGGTATCTCAACCACTCATCACTACATCCAACATGATTCCAAATCCACCACCACCCCCACCGCCACCAACTAGCACCACATCAAGCCAATACAACACGAAATTACAAGCTAATTTTCAAAGGGGATTCCAACAATATCTAGCCATGCAACAAGAAACATGAGCTCAACAAGTACAACAAGCCTCTCAAGCTACCCAAGCCTCTCAAGCTACCCAACAAACATGAGCACAAACACAAAAAAATAAAAACTTTTGGGCACACGGATCGAGATAAATCCATCACTAAGTACCTTGAAGCTATGTCTACTTCATCTAAAGATAAAATCAACATATGTTAAAGGTCACTTTTCAATCATAATCAAAATCCACCAACAATACCCAACAATGATCCAATTCAAGAAATATCAACATCGCTTGACTCTATGGTTGATGACATCGAAAATCCCTCCACCACAATTTTTGAAAACAATGATCAAAACCTATCCATCAATGAGCACATTGAAGATGTTTCCACCTCATTCGATGACCAACTCACCATACATCAAGAGCCACTATTTAGTAATCTATTTCAAGGAGTGTTAAGATTATTTGATCCTATTGGCATAATGCACAATCCATTCACCTATGGTCATGTTGAAAATGTCTCTACATTGCCTTATGAGTTAGAAGACATATCTCAAGAATTTATTCCAAAGCATGATCAACATCTTTCACCAAGGTCTAGCAATGGTCCTTTCCAAGACATGTTGACATCCTTTGACCTCATGGTTACAGATATTGAAGGAACCCTAAACTCGACACTTGAGGATATAGAGCCACTTCCCATTCCTAATGATGATATCCAAGAACCCTTTGTAAGCAGTCCATCCTTTGAAACTGATCCATGTCAAGAACTTGATCCAAAGCATCTCGAAAGCAACTCCAAAATCATTCAAGATCAAGAATTTGTATCTTCAAGATACTACAGTAATTTAATGGACACTCTCCTATCTATGCAAGATGATCATATCCATGTAGCTCATACTCCTCCATCTACCTGTGAGATGCTTTCTATGGATGGACATGTAGATGATCTTCATCTAGAACAAGATTTTGTTACACAAAAAGAGCAAATTATTAACTCCTATAGTCAAATGGAGTTATCAACATTAGGATATGATATATCCCAAACTCAGATTGAGGAAATCATGAATAAAGATATCAAAAATTATCCACTCAAGGAAGAAAATCAGAAAGAACAGTATAATCCAAAGTTAGCAAAGCGGCAAATTGAAACAATGTCATCTATAGTGGTCATTTTTCAGAGCATGTTTATTGAACAAGACATCTCAGAACAGGCAGAATCAAAGCATAAAGGTACTACCACCGCCATACTGGGGGAAACTTCATCTCAAGTAAGCATCAACATAGGGAGCACAAAGAATCCTTGTGATGAAATCGATGCCAATACTACAACCAGCCATGTCATGGATCTGCATCCACCCATCACCCCATCCATAAATTGTGACCAACTTCGAAGGAAAGATTTGAATAAAAGCACAAAGAACATTATCAGAGCAAAAGAAGCAAAGCATGATGAAAAAATCAAATACAAATGGATACCAAAGAATACAAAGAAAGATCATCCCTATCAAACTCCATCAGTCAAAGAAACTATGGGGAAAAATGAAAAAGGGAAAAGTATCCATCAAGGATGTCCACAAAAGTAAAAGAAGGCTTTTGAAGCAACATATAAAGTGTATCAAGCAGTTGGTCCTAATTCCACACGCACTTTCGTATCCACTCATCATTGCTCATCTTCCCAAGTTTGGAGAGTCAAAGATTCCAAACCGTCAACCAATCCACCTTTTATCCCTAAACACACTCCATCCACGCCTTCATGCATGATATCCAATTCTCACATTGACCATGTATTGGCAATGACCCTTCATCATAAGGATTTTGAAGGCACTCTATTGCGATGTACGCACAAAGACAACATCAACTCCAGTATCAACGAAGCATATCAGGAATCCCAAAAGTTGCATTCAAGTGCACGTATCTTAGCAAAACAACTTCTTCAAGTAGGATATCAATGACACATTATGACAGGGGCATCTACATCAGCAACACCTTGTGGTTCAGCATGAATCTTTTAGAAAAATACAAAAAAATAAAAAAATATGAAAATCCAAAAAAATTAGAAAAAGGATTGAAAAAAGTAAAGATAAAAAAATAGTCCTCTAGTGAAAAACACTTCAGTGGCGCTTTGGGAAAGACCATGATGAAAACCTAGAAAACAGGCATCATGTGTAGAATCAAGCATCTACGTGCGCCAATTCAGTTGAAAATATCTCATCCCATCCATAATAAATCTAGCATTCCATCCATCTTATCCACAATAAATCCACCCATCCATAAACCATTAATCCAATTCATTTTCATCCATCTACGTCCATCATCCAAGTTATCTTGATCTTGACAAACTTCGGTGCACACTTTATGCTTGCTTGTGGTAAAACATCTTGACATGGGGCGTTTTCATTAATCCTATCCTATGCAACATTATCTAAGCCATCAAGCATTATCCAAATGAGCATTCCTTATCTTAACATTGTATCCTATCGCAAGATAATCCATATCCATCCATCCATACACCTATCTGAGCATCCACCTATTGCATTTCATACATTGCTAGACACTGGGGGAAAATATGTACATCTTGCTTCAGAAATAAGTCTTGATCTATATCCTCCAACTTATGTGGCGATCCAAACATTGGAAAATATGAAACCAAATTGGTCAAACCATTTGTGAGAAAAAATCTGAATCATTAGCCCATGGCATATTTTGATGAGAAGACATTCCTTATCAGTCTTCATCTTTCAATTGAACATCAATCCAAACAATCAATATCAGTTTCATCTAACACATCCTCCAATCTCACATAAAATCATCCAAAACATCTTTTGTTCCAAAATCAAGCTTCATCAATCATGATCGATCAAATCCAATCAAAAAATCATTCCCAATCCTTGTGTTACTTAACACTATCCTCGCATTGTTGTGCATCCTCAACAATGTTATCGTCATCAATCCTGATCAATCAAATCCTTGTATTGTTGTGTATCCTCAGTAATGTTATCATCATCATCAATCCATTGATCTAATCAATCAACCTTAGCTTGGTTTTTTAGCAAAAAATCCCAAACAGAGCACTGATATCATCACACATGTCCATATCCAAATCATCAAAATCATGCGAAAATCCAAAAACATTAGAAAATCATAAAATAAAAAAACATTCAAAACATATAAAAATCCAAAAACATTCGAAAAACAGAAAACATCAAAAACATCAGAATACGAACTACGTCTTCTTTAAGCTTAAACGTAGGCAAGGCTAATTGCTGACAGCCCCTAGACATCAAAAATCCAAAAACATTCAAAAAAACAAAAAATCCAAAAACATTAGAAAAACATAAAAACATTCAAAACATCAAAATACAAAAACATTCAAAACATCAAAATCCAAAACAGCCTCAAAACATTTCAAAACGCCAAAAACATCCAAATATTTGAAAAAATCCATTCGTCTCATCTTGCTTTCACTTGAAATAATCAATCATCCATAATAAACTGATCATCACCTTCATCCTTTGGCAACACAAACAAAACAATCATAACAGTCAGCAAAAGCAAGCTTCAATCGTAAAATCAAAATTGAAGCAACAAACTTTAAAATAAAATCAAACTCTTGATCATTTTCAGACATGTCAATCAACTTTATATCAAAAGCCTATCAATCAACTTATCAAACCATCGTCATCCTATACAATACATGTCCTAGGATATATCATTCATAATGGGCATCATTTTGATATTACCCTCGATTCTTATCCTATCAAAACAAACCTTTGGCTAGAAATATGAAGAACATTGACTTGTTTGGCGTACTTGATCTTTTCTTTTGATTTATCTTATTGCGCTCATTCCAAGGACCTCTCGATGATATCCAAATGAAGGATTTAGAGAGATAGGAATGGGGCAACGATCATTATCTTTTGTCTATTTGCTTGTTGGATGTTCTTGTAAAATAACTTGGCGAATACTTGCTTTGTTAGGTACGCCCTAGCAAGGTTTCCGTATGTCAAGTGTGAACAAGAATACTCCTATTGTTTGTCGAGTCAAAGTCCATCGCACTAGGGCACAACACCATCCTGGTTTTTTTACCTTGATGCATCGTGCTCTATGTGTGTTATCAAACATAAGGTAAGTAGCCCTTTTAAAATCCCAATTCTTGATAAGAAAATCATCATCATTTATCATCATCATCATCATCTCTAATAAAGTCTCGTCAGATCATGGACTTGTGAGATCCTCTTGTCATCATCTCATTTCTGCACTAACATCATCATCACCAATGCATCCATCATTCATCCATCATGCATCTACAAACCATCAGCATACCACATATCATTCATATCATACATAATAGGAAACATCGATAATTTTACATACCTTGCATTTGCATCATCATCATAATATAGATTTGTTAGTCTAAGCATCTGCATAAATCATCCATTGCATAATCACAGCATATCACATCATCAATCTCATCCATCTCATTTGCATCATCATCCATGACCATCCATTTTGAACCTCTTTATCGTGAGATGAAGCCTCAAATTGAATCTTTACGCTCGATCTCTCGAGGGGGCAATGTACCAGTGTACTTTCAGCTGGGGCATTCGAAAAATCAGAATTTTTTTGAATTTTGATCGTGGCAAGTTTATTCTTTGAACCAATGCAAAAAGTACATTGCTTCAAAGAGGGGAAAAATGTAGACACGTGAAATTGACATCATGCATTCGAATAGGTCATATTCATCCATTTGGCAAATAAATCAAGTTTATTTGTCAATCTCCTAAAGTCATCGGTTTAAATCAAATAAATCAACTTGATCCCATCACCCTCCTTTTAATTAAATAAATCAAGCCTTTTATTTAATTAAATCCCAAATGCATCTTCCATCCTTCTTGATTTAAATAAATCAAATATTCAAGTCAAATAGGTCAAACATCCTAATCATCATTAATTTAATCTAACCATGATTAAATGCTAATCTTACCCACTTGCACAAATAAATCAATTTATTGATTTATTAAAATCATCATTTTCACTCAACATGGCATTTATGGGGAATATTCCCTCAAGTTTGAAAAATATGACAAGTTGATTTGTCCCTCCAACATTGCATTTATTTCTCATTTTCTTGTCCCCCTCTCAAAATTTATTGCAAAATTTGAATTCAAATTTCCCCTCTCTTGGGCACATTTCCCAAATTTTGCACATGCATCAACCAGTCACCACTTGACAAATGTCTTCCTCTCATTTGTCCAATCTTTGTCCCACATTGATCCATTTTGAGCATTCTCAGCATTTGAAAATATACAAATAGAGGTTTCATCCTCAAGCAAATCCTGGATCATCTCCACAATTTCATCCAAAAAGCTTATGCAAAGTCACTCTTCATTGAAGAACTGATTTTTCCTATCCATCATCTTGATCATCAAAATATCATATCATGGAGCTTAATCAAGGACTGGGAAAGGACTTCTTTCCATAGAAGCACCAATCCAGTATAAGATGCTAGTTTGATTATTAGAATGATGCCTTTCTATGTTTTACTTCTTTCTTTGGCTTTATTCTTGTGATTAGATGAATCTTATAGGAGATCTTTTATTTGCTTTGGTTTACTAACAATACTAATGGTTTTTGTTTTTGAGCCAATGCAGATTTAGGGTCCTACAAAACCAACTCTAATTTCCCACTTATGAAAAGTGGTGAAAATGGGAGTTGGTTAGGTGGTTGGGAAGTTTTGGGGAGTTAGTTGCCCTTTTCCCTTCTATATATTCCTTCTTTTTGAAAGGAGAAGGGGATCCCTCTTTTGGGCTTGGCTTCCCTCATTGGCTTGGCTTCTCTCTTTTTCCTTTTGGGAAGGAGAATTCATGGTGGATATGGAGGAGAGGATTGGAGAAGAAGGATGTAAGAATAGGACTTGGAGAAGAAGAGGCTATCACCTCTTGGATTTGCACTTATTTGGTAAGGTCTACCCCCTTTGTATATCCTTGTTTAAGATTCATGAAATATTTTCTATGTTTTGAATTTATGTGCAACTTAATGTTAAATCCTTTTGAGGTATTGATGGAGTTGTGTGCTTGAATTGTAGTGTTGGAGTTCCTCCTTGGTTTAGTTTCTCTTAATGTGTATAGCTATTTGAGGGTTAGGGTCATGAATTATAGCATGGGTGTTTGCATAGTGCGTAGTATGTGGTGCAATTTGTTTCAAGGAACCCTTTTGAATTGAGGTGGTGTTTGTAAGGGAAAGCTATGTGACCTTTAGAGCTTTGGGGTGGATTGATTATCAATCTTATGGTTGGGAGGAGAAGTTGCGGCCATAGTATTATTTTTTTTGTTGGCTTCTTTTTTCTAGGTTTAAAGGTGGGACTTAGAACCATTTGGGGAGAATCACTAGCCATATATTTCAAAGGAAATTTATATAGAATTAAGTTTCCTTGGGTGAATTCATGTTAAACGTGTGTTGATAACTTATGTATAGTAGGTTGTTAATTCTAGATACTTTTATTGCAAGAAAAACATCAAGTTATGCAAATGAAGTTTTGGGAAAAGTGCATTTGTTGTGTATATGATGATTGGTTCAATTTGATAATGTGTTTATACTTTCAACTAGATGTGTAAATTTAAGGAAGAAATTAGGTATGTCTCATTCCCTTGAGATAGAGAAACTAAGGTTGGGAAAATATATACTTTACGAGTGTAAACATGATAGTCATTGGTGTAAATATTTAAGGAAATAAAAGCTTGTGTTGCAAGTATCAAACTCCAATCTTGTTAAAACAACAAGGAATTAATTTCTTATTGGATCTAAATTAAAAATATTCTCTTATAGTAAGGTAAAAAAAATCATGTATTGAAGGTCTTCACAAATCTAAGTGCTAAGGAAAATTTAACAAAATAATCTTTTCCTCTTGAATTTCCTTTCTTAATACAACTAGTTAGATTTTATGTTTATTCTTTCAAAAACATAAAATTATATACATACATAATGTGTAAATATATAAATCATACATATACATAATATTTATACAAAAATACTTAAGTATTAGATATAAATAGTAAAATAAATACACCTTATTAACATAAATACATTAATCTAAAAACAATTAAATTATTATTTAACAATGAAATTCTACAAATCTTCTCATACCTCAATTATCATTTAAAAAAAATTAAAATAAATAAAATATATTAAATACATATATATTTTTATACCTAAATTATCTTTTTCTAACTATTTATTTAATAAATTATATATATATATATATATATATATATATATATATATATATATATATATATATACATACATACATACATACATACATACATACACATTCTCTATATATATATATATATATATATATATATATATATATATATAGATATATTCCTACATTCTCTTATAAAGAAAGATATAAAAGAGAAGATTATCGCATCAGCATGCCTTAAGGTTTTAGAAGGAAATAATGTAAGTGATCTTCTTTAAAAAATGTAAGAATTATTAAGGGAATTCGACCCTCCTGGTCGAACCCCATATGGGGTCGACCATGGAGGGGTTCGGTCCCCATCCCAGCGTCGTCCATGCTCATAAATATGGGCAATGAAATCATATGAGAATGTTTTTCAAGATAGATTTACAGTAAACAAAAAATAATAGAGCTTTAATAAAGTTTCAAGTTAAACCAAAGATATTCAATAAAGATTTTCTGGTCCCTGTCTTATTCAACGTTTGGAGTATCACTGAGATATGAATCAGTTTTCCTGCGCTTGCTATTAAATCTACTTTCTTGAATCTCGATCTGTATATATATATAATCTGTATTATTGGATCAAAATTGGATCAGCACTCTGAAATCTGTGAATTGGATATAAAATAAAATCTAGAGGGGATCTGCAATCTGCACAAATTGCAAAACGGTTATTGCATTCAAAATTTTTGTAAGAAATAAACTGAAACGTCCTATAAGATGAAAGTGCAAACAAGATTTCAAAAGGGAAGAAATCATTTATAAATAATTCTTCAGTAGTTTTTTGGAAAGTAGTTTCTAGTTGCCAATAAAAACTCCATAATTATGTAGGGTTTAGAAATAATGGTTTTGATTGATTAAATCCGCTTATTCATATATTTTAGGTTGGTTTCTTGTTAGAGAGTTTTAGCCTCTTATTTGAGTATTTAAGTGAGTGAGCAAAATTTTCATTTTATTCAAGAAAGAGTATTTTCATATATGTAGGAATATGCTTCAAATATCTTAGTATAGAAGAGTCTAAGGGAAATAAGTGAGTTTTAGATGAATATTGGTTGGGTAGAAAACACAAATTAAAGGTTTAAGATTATGTTTGTAGTGTACACTCTTATACCTTTTTAGTAGTTTTAGATTAAATATAAGTGTTAATAATAATGAATAGAAGTAAATCATGAATTTGGTATGCATATTAATAAAATTGTGTATTTATGTTGCATAGTCAAACTTAAGTTCATGGGTTGTTAGTTCAATGGTGTTAATTTTATCCAAGAAAGAGTATTTTCATATATGTAGGAATATGCTTCAAATATCTTAGTATAGAAGAGTCTAAGGGAAATAAGTGAGTTTTAGATGAATATTGGTTGGGTAGAAAACATAAATTAAAGATTTAAGATTATGTTTGTAGTGTACATTCTTATATCTTTTTAGTCGTTTTAGATTAAATATAAGTGTTAATTAATAATAACGAATAGAAGTAAATCTTGAATTTGGTATGCATATTTATAAAATTGTGTATTTATATTGCATAGTCAAACCTACGTTCATGGGTTGTTAGTTCAATGGTGTAAATTTTATCCAAGAAAGAGTATTTTCATATATGTAGGAATATGCTTCAAATATCTTAGTATAGAAGAGTCTAAGGGAAATAAGTGAGTTTTAGATGAATATTGGTTGGGTAGAAAACACAAATTAAAGGTTTAAGATTACGTTTGTAGCATACACTCTTATACGTTTTTAGTCATTTTAGATTAAATATAAGTGTTAATTAATAATAACGAATAGAAGTAAATCATGAATTCGGTATGGATATTTATAAAATTGTGTATTTATATTGCATAGTCAAACCTAAGTTCATGGGTTGTTAGTTCAATGGTGTTAATTTTATCCAAGAAAGAGTATTTTCATACATGTAGGAATAGGCTTCAAATATCTTAGTATAGAAGAGTCTAAGGGAAATAAGTGAGTTTTAGATGAATATTGGTTGGGTAGAAAACACAAATTAAAGGTTTAAGATTATGTTTGTAGCATATACTCTTATACCTTTTTAGTTGTTTTAGATTAAATATAAGTGTTAATTAATAATAACGAATAGAAGTAAATCATGAATTTGGTATGCATATTTATAAAATTGTGTATTTATGTTGAATAGTCAAACCCAAGTTCATGGGTTGTTAGTTCAACGGTGTTAATTTTATCCAAGAAAGAGTATTTTCATATATGTAGGAATATGCTTCAAATATCTTAGTATAGAAGAGTCTAAGGGAAATAAGTGAGTTTTAGATGAATATTGGTTGGGTAGAAAACACAAATTAAAGGTTTAAGATTATGTTTGTAGCGTACACTCTTATACTTTTTTAGTCGTTTTAGATTAAATATAAGTGTTAATTAATAATAACGAATAGAAGTAAATCTTGAATTTGGTATGCATATTTATAAAATTGTGTATTTATATTGCATGGTCAAACCTAAGTTCATGGGTTGTTAGTTCAATGGTGTTAATTTTATCCAAGAAAGAGTATTTTCATATATGTAGGAATATGCTTCAAATATCTTAGTATAGAAGAGTCTAAGGGAAATAAGTGAGTTTTAGATGAATATTGGTTGGGTAGAAAACATAAATTAAAGGTTTAAGATTACGTTTGTAGCGTACATTCTTATACCTTTTTAGTCATTTTAGATTAAATATAAGTGTTAATTAATAATAACGAATAGAAGTAAATCATGAATTTGGTATGCATATTTATAAAATTGTGTATTTATATTGCATAGTCAAATCTAAGTTCATGGGTTGTTAGTTCAATGGTGTTGGTATGTCACTTATTAAGGTCGGGTAACTTAGATTTGATAGCTTATTTTGTGTATGTCTACTCATCATTTTCTTTCTAATGGTAGGCCTTAAGTAGAAAAATTGAAAGGAAAATTTGATTCTATAAATGAGGTTGATCCTCCATTTTTGATGCTTCTACAATATTTGGTTTTCTTAGTAGTTTATAAATGTATGATTCATCCATTATTCTTTTGTGGAAGGAAATTGAACCCCACCTTAGATCTATTCAAATGTTGTTTTGACCCCCACTTATAGCTTTAGATATATTATTCAATTTTTATTTATGATAGAATAGTATATATAAATAATCAAGTAATAAATTTGTCTATTTGGACTAGGAATATTGAACTTGTTGACATGTTTCCTTTTAAGATTTAATTTAGTTATCTATAAGTAATGGTTACATTGGTATGCTATTATAATTTTGGAGAAATTATTTACTTAATGGTTTTAAGATTTTAACATTATCTCCCACGAGACAGCTCTATTTGGGGGTGGCATTCATTTACTTGCTTTATCTCTTAGAGTAGTGATTTCCTTATAATGGACTTTCATTATATAGTTGGCATGTGTTTTGTACAAATTTTATTGATTAAGAAAGAGTCAAATAAGTGTTATGAATATTGTTATCATTAACAATATTATTGTTGTCATTCCCAATCACAATAATAATTTCATTGCTTAAGAATTGTGGTCAAGTGAATAGTAAGGGGATTAACATTATGAATATATTGGTAAAGGTAAGAAACAAAATTTATTGTTGGTTGAATAATTAGAATTAATGGTAAATATATTTGTGCCACAAGATTAATGATTAGGTATCAATGATATAATAAATACATATAATTAACGGTCATATTAAGAGTAAACTTGATAATAAAATCATAAAAATACTATGAGTGTTATGATTGCTAGGATGGGATTCTTAAAGAGGGTGGTAGATTTATATTGAGAGTTAAAGATAATATTATTGTCATCTTTACTTACTAGAAAAAATAATAGTTTCAATATTAATGATGTTAGAGAATATAAAATTTAGTGTGAATGTTGTCAAAACCAATATAACTAGGGATGTTCAATACTAACCTTGTCATTTGTATGTTATCATGTTTGTGTGTGTGTGGTTGGTAATTTTTAGTGTTTATGCATATTTGCTTAGAAAATTTTTGGTAGTTGTCTATTATTTAGTTGTGAAAATTTTGGGGCATGAAATTTTGTGATAGGTGTTTTATTTTAAGCAATCTTTGAGAGTTGTGGGGTTGAGGGGTCAATTCCAGCATGGTACTATAGCTCCAAATTTGTAATTCTTTGTATGCTTTCTAAGAGATTTAGTCTTTGGTCGATTTTTAGTCTATTATAGAGCCAAACGAAACTCATTATTGTGTCCAAAATATTAAAAAACCTAATATTTTATTATTATTTCATTAAAATTAGAGATAAAAAAATTGACTCATTTTTAGCTTGGACACAATTTTCAATATGTTGATTTTTGTATGTGTATATGGATCTATATGGATTTGTACAATGTATGACCCTACAAACTCTGAACAAAAAAATTGCTCCCTCCATCTAAATTCTTTTGGTCCAATCTAGGTATTTTGGTTATTTTGGATTTCACCTTGTGCCTTGAGATTACCATTCAAGCTAGGTGTTGTATCTAGTTACTTTTTCAGCATGGTAATACTTCCTTATCATTTCCCATCTAAGGGTTTTGGCATTCATATTTTGTCTAAGTGGTGGCTTTTTTAGTTTTTCGATGATAGGGTTTTCATTTCCTAAATTCTATGTGATTGGAAAATTTGAATTATATGTGAGAATTTTTTTTGGTGATGTTGTAAATGCATCAATCATTCTTTTAGTTTCTCCAATATTTTTCCCAATTTATAGCTTTTCGACTATCAAAGTTATTTTTCTTTTTTTTTTTCCACTTGATTTTTGTTTGAGTAGTGTCATTGGGGACACCCATGTAGATTGTTGTCTTCTTGCTCCTACTCATCATTTTTTTAGAAGAGTTTCTTCATTTGAACACTATAACAATTATCTTTATGCACTTGTCTACAACTTTTTTGTGCTTCAAATATGTTCTTTATTTTCTTATTCTTTTCGAGACTTTTTTTTTTGAGGCTTCTTAGTCTTACATTATTTTTTCTCTCTTGAAGAGGAGTTTTTCCCATGAGTTTTTTTTCATTTTCTCTAGTTGCGAGAGATCTTTCTTTTGTAAATTGGTGCCTCATTAGGCCTTAGTTGTCGATACCCATCTTTTGCATTTTATGCATCCACATTTAGAGGTTTTAGCTACTCCTTAAGTTGCACTTAATAGAGGTGCTAGAGTAATTTAGTACTCTAGTTCTTAATATTAGTTAGCTCATTTTCCTTTTTTATGTCTCAAGTTATATGATAAGAACAGATGTCATGATCTAGTTCTATCCTCATCTAAGGTTTCGTTAGGCTTCTTTTTCTATCTTTATAAGGAATCATTGCATCATTATTACATTATTCAAGATGTTCATATAATCAACAAGATTCCTTTTTTGGATCAGTTTTCCTTTAGCCTCCATAACCTTTGTTTTTCACTTTAAAAATATACTAAGAGTAAAACTTATATTCTTACATTAAAAATTTACAAATCATTTAAAACATTTTTTAAAGAAAATAAATTTTGAATCTACAAATGAAAATCTCAACTATTAATAGTTCATATCATCTCCAAGTTGTTTATGCTTTAGAAGTTACAAGTGATGTAAATTGAAAATTTGATTAAAATTGTGAATTTCAATATCCCACATTAGCCACACACTTTTGTCAATTATAAGATCACACATAATAAAAATTACATGAATAACTCTAATTCCTAACCATATATTTGACTATACATCATAGTGATGATTCTAACTCAACCATTCCATCAAGTATATAACATAAAATAAGAAACAACTATCATTTCAACTTCTAATGTGAGATAAGTCTACGTATTTTCAATTAGGCTTTTTAACATCATAAATACTCATTGCATTGTACTAAAACCATCGTGCCTCTATCATCAACGGCGTTGGCTATCCAGCCCCAGGTCGTATTTTACCTGCAAACTTTCTGCCCTCCGTATTAACCGTTATGTCCTGTCAACTACGTAATAGTTAAGATATTTTCAAATTATGTAAAACTTAATGTTATGTTTGATGTGAAATATAAATTGTATTGTAATATTTTATATTATTTTTTAGTATAATGAAATTTATTACATCTTGGGTAAATAATATCTTTTAATAAAATAAGATTATATTTTTAATTGAATAATAAGTAGAACAAGTTAAACAATAGAAAAAGATAAATTTTAAATTAAAATAAAAGAAAGGTTAAAGTATAAGGACAAAAATTATTTTTAATAGCCATTTCAATATGTGAAAATAAATATGAGTGGGTATGCAAGTAAAATAATAGAAACTATATTTTGATTAAATTATAATCTATTAAATTGTTGATAGGACACCTTTAAATGACAATTATATTTATTTAAAATATATATAATAAGAATAATTATGACAATATTTAATGGATGTATAAAAGAAATATTTTTGAATTAGAAATCAATTTTAAAAATATATATTTTATTATTTTATACAATTAATTTATAAATTAAGGTCAAGACTAGGGGTATAATTATGATTAGGGTTAGGGTTGGGTATTATTTAGTGTTAGGGTTAGGGTTTAATCATTGTTAATATTTAATTAGGGTTAGGTTTCAATTGGTTTTCATTTTGGATTAGGATTCTAGGATAAAGTTTATGATTAAGAGTTAAAATTCAATTAAGATAAATAATTAGGGTTATAGTTAGGGTTTTTATTCAATTATAGGTAGGGTTCAATTACAATAATGATTAAAGTTAGATTAGAGGTAGGGTTCAATTAAAGTTAGGGTTAAGGTTTAATGAGATTTATAGTTAGAATTAAGGATGTCATTAGAATTAGGATTATGAATGGGGTTATAATTATGGTTAGGGTTAGAATTATAATATTAATAATATAGAAATAATATAATGTATAAATATATTTTATTTATATTGTAAAAATCAATTAAATATATAATATAATATGATAATCTTAAAATAAACTAAATGGGTTCAAATGTAAATATGATGATATATCTTGACACAATATTATTACAAACACACAATATTAGGATGGATATACTAGTATAATCAAATTTATTGCATCTTGCGTAAATAATATCTTTTAATAAAATAGAATGTATCATTTTTATCATATATATTTTTAATTGAATAATAATTAGAACAAGTTAAACAATAGAAAAAGATAAATTTTAAATTAAAATAAAAAAGTAAAAGTATAAGGATTAAAATTATTTTTAATAGTCATTTCAACATGTGAAAATAAATATGAGTGGGTATGGAAGTAAAATAATAGAAACAATATTTTTTTATTATAATCTATTAAATTGTTGATAGGACACCTTTAAATGACAATTATATTTATTTAAAAAATATATATAATAAGAATAATTAGGAAAATATTTAATGGATGTATAAAAGAATGATAACAAGAAATATTTTTGAATTAGAAATCAAATTTAAATATATGGATTTTATTATTTTATATAATTAATTTATAAATATTCTTATTTTTATGGAAAGAATATCTTTTAACAAGAGCTGCAGGGCCAAATAGTAATAGAATTGTTATGTTTTAATTAGTTGTGTTTGGAAGGCGCATCTACTTAGTGACAAAGATTGTTATAGAATTAGACCTAATGGTAGGGCACAAAGCACTTGACAATCTTGATTTTAGGATTCAAATAACTAATGGACATAGAACATAAGTACAAACCAAGCAACAATATAGCCCCATGCTCAACATAGAAACACAGACCCTCAACTCTAGTTCCAGCTTAACAAACAAGCCAATTGGAAAACAATTTTGAGTTGTGTCCAGTCAATGCTCACCAAGATCCACAATGTTGCTATTGTACCATTGTATGCTAAATTATATCGTGATCTAATTTATGGACTAAAAAATCAAATAACCAAAGCCCACTAGGGTAAAGCAATTACAACAATTTTATCACGTCACATTAAATGCATGTCCCCTAAAAGACACTAAAGATATATAAGTTATTAAGTACAACATCTATAAGTTCTTAGGCCAATTACCATGAGTTGGAGTTGTAAGGCTTATCATGTCCATTAGATCTCAATATCTTTATTATTTAATTTGTACCAGGTAGATTTTCTGGTTGAGGCATTCCATTCTTAGTAATATTAAGACTAAGTGTGTTGTACATCTTGCAAGTCTTAGTTATAATGTTGGAATATTATTGTAATGTTGGCACACTAGTTAAACATGGTAACATTCTAATGTTGTTTGTAGATGATCCCCTTCAGGACTCAAAAATTATTGAATTTAAGAGTATTGAAAAGGATGAGTCCATCTTGGAGAAGCTAGAGTGAATGTTGAGCTTCTCCTACAAAGTTTGAAGTTTGGATTTGCAAGATGAGTACAATTCATGTGTAACTCTTGTTTTCATGTTGAGCAATGAACATGTGTCAATTGGACCCATCAATGATTTTGAATATCATTACTTTCTCCAAGGGTAAAGAGTTTGCTATAACATCAAATTGTTGAGTCTTTTCATTTTATTTCTACAAACATATTAACTACCAACTTATAAATTTTATTTTTACTTTCATAAATGAAATAAATTGTGTATCAAATTTATATTTATTATAGATTTATTAGATGCAAAGATATCATTTTAAAGGTGGCATAAGTTAGATAGATGTATTTAAATATTAAATATTAATATCTATGTATAGAAAAGTGAATAAATGGGAGAACAACATATAGTTATTTATTCACTTAAGAGTAAACTATTTTTTTACTATACAAAAACATGGGCATAAATTTTGATTTTAATTATGTAAATAGGTACATGCATTTAATAAAAAATATTTTTTAATATTTATAGACTAATCTACCTATTATTAGAAAAATTAATGTAAAAGATGTCTAAGACACCAATTTTATTTAAAGAAAAACTTTAGTAAACAAGTAAATAATTTTTTTTTATTATGGTCATTGTGGTAGAAAATTTCCTGAAATGTAATGGAAGTAATGGAAACACATTAATCGGGTGAAATTTGTCTACCAATTAGATTGAAGAGAATTGATTTTTTAAATATGTTTTGTTATATAATTGGCATGCATACATTGATAATAAATAAAAGAAAATCAAATAGAAAAAATGTTTGAACTCTCATTGGTTAAAAAGAGAATTATTAATAACCAGTTAAGATTTGGCTATGCCTATAGTTCCAACTAATAAAATCAAATGCCTCATTTTTACCATATATAATTTTAATTGTATTAATCTAAATTATATATATTTTTAATTATATTATGTTAATTATAATAAATAAAAAATTAATAATTATAAATTATATTATAGTATAAATATATTAAAATGTTATTTAAAATAAAAAAATACAAAATAAATATATTGATAATAAATCTACAATTATTTAATCTTTCATTTTTTAATACACATTTTGAAAATATATGTTATGTGTTTTTTATTTATGATCATCATTAATTTTCTATATAATTTAATAGATTTTGATAAACATATTTTCCATCTAATAGTTTGTTCCTTATCTAACATCCATACACTTGTATCTTACATACACTACATAAATCTATTAACAATATCATAATTTGTAAAAAAATGAAAGAATGAATTTCAAACATAATTTTTTTAAATAATAGAATTAGAAAGTAAATATTATTTATATATTGAAAAAATTATTTGATATAATAATTTATGTATTGTCTAGAATTTTTTTGCAGTATAAACATGTATTAAGTTTGAGTTCATAACTATAAAAAATAAATAAATTAAAATACTATTACTAATGAATAATATTTTGAATTATATCAACTCATATAAAATCTTCCTTCTTTAGATTTTCACATTCATTTTCACTTTGGCATTTGAACAACATTCTCTATATCTTTTTGAAATTTTAGGATAAAAATTGTTGAGAAATTCTTTAACATGAATTGTAAAAATATATAAATATAAATTTATTATTATCATTATCTTTTATAATTATTTAGAATCTTATTACTTTTTGATAATCGTGTCCTATCATTAATCATTGAGTTGTACTTCTTTTGTTAATATCATTCTCTCTCTTTTTAATCATTATTTTTATTATTGATCATATTTTAAGAGTGGTTAATATTTTTGAATTTTATTTTATTTCCTTCTTTTTCTATTATGCTCTTTGTTTTCATTATATTGAATTTGATTTCTATTTGAATTTATTATTGTTATTTCAACATTTAGAGTTTTATTTTATGTTCATTTTTTTATTCTCTCTATTCTCATTATGTAGTAAGTTCTACAATGTTTTCTCATTCTCATAGTGAATCACAAAAGTTGATAAAAACATTTATTCAATTAAATCTAAATTTTTCCTTTCATTTACTATTATAAATTGTAGACATGCATCTTTCATAAATAATATAATAAAAATAAGAATATTTATAAATTAATTGTATAAAATAATAAAATCTATATATTTAAAATTGATGTCTAATTCAAAAATATTTCTTGTTATCATTCTTTTATACATCCATTAAATATTGTCATAATTATTCTTATTATATATTTTTTAAATAAATATAATTATCATTTAAAGATGTCCTATCAACAATTTAATAGATTATAATTAAATATATATATATAGTTTCTATTATTTTACTTGCATACCCACTCATATTTATTTTCACATGTTGAAATGGCTATTAAAAATAATTTTTGTCCTTATACTTTAGCCTTTAATTTAAAATTTATCTTTTTCTATTATTTAACTTGCTCTAATTATTATTCAATTAAAAATATATATGATAAAAACATTCTATTTTATTAAAAGATATTATTTACCCAGAATGTAATAAATTTCATCATAGCAAAAAATAATATAAAATATTACAATAAAATTTATATTTCACATCATTTAAATTAATTTATAAAATGAAAGAGGGCAATGACATTAAGTTAATTTATAAAATGAAAGAGGGCAATGACATTAAGTTTTACATAGTTCAAATATCTTAACTATTTCATAGTTGAAAGGACAGATAGCGGTTAATACGGAGGGCAGA
Source organism: Sequoia sempervirens (assembly GCA_007258455.2). Classification (NCBI taxonomy): domain Eukaryota; kingdom Viridiplantae; phylum Streptophyta; class Pinopsida; order Cupressales; family Cupressaceae; genus Sequoia; species Sequoia sempervirens. The sequence goes on from VDFB02105785.1 coordinate 205,416,699, forward strand.
GAGTTTGCAGGTAAAATACGACGCACGAGAAAAACGAGGCAGGCCACATCCATGGGCATCATGCGCACGCATCCATGCCCCGGGTGCATTCCTGGGGCTGGATAGACGTTGCCATCATCAACCACCACCTCCCCGCGGAGATTTGACGGAGCAGATAGGGAGATAAGATTGGCGCGACTATTAATTCGCACAAGTAGAAGATTCCATTAATAACCCACTTATGCATTTACACCAAATCCTTATCACAACACTAAGCAAATCCTCCAACAGTATATTCATGCTTAAAGGGCTTTTAAACAGATAAAACAGATTTCCAGACTATTTAAGGTTGAAATCCTACATGGAATGAAGCAAAATTCCGTGAATTAGGCACACCCCAATGATGATTAATGCAACATGGCCACTGAGCCGGGATTCAGAGCACTTTACAGCGAAAAAATAGTTTTCTAATCCCCCTGTTCGGCACCTACTTATATTAATATTGTAAACACAAGTCCCATATTTGTTAAAAGTCAGATTAAGGTTTTCCTTTTCTTGGAAATTTAAGCAAGTCAGACCAAACTCATATGTCACGCCTGTAGAACTGGGTAACGGGCTCGTACTGCTCTCCCTTCCGTTCACGTCACGATGCCCTAGAAAATCTATATATTCATGAGAGCTCATACCTTGTTTAGATTGTAGTTGAAACAGTTTGTTTACATTGTAGTTGAAACAGTTTGTTTAGATTTTAGTTGAAAAACATTGCTCAGATTGTAGTTGATAAGCTTGAAACAAATGGAGGGCCCAATGAGATCGTGTCTGTGGCTCTGGCTCTGCATGTCCCTAACCATGGCGTCTCTCTGCGCTGCAGGTAAATCAAATCAATTAAAGCAAGGGAATCCGGGTTTCTCATTGTTAATGGTTTTGCTTGTTCTATTTCTATGAGAATTTCTCTAATCTGTTGCTTGTTCTGTGGCTTGAATTGAATAGATTTGTCCCAGAAGACCATAAAGATGAAGAACAACTGCTCGTTCCCCGTGTGGCCAGGGATATCATCATGGAACACACATGAATACGACATACCCGCCGGGTTCCAGCCGCTGTTAAACTCCGGCGAGTCATATTCCATCGCCTTCCCTATGTCATGGCAGGGAAGCATATGGGGAAGGTACGGATGTGGGTTCAATCAATCAGAGCTCGGCTCTTGTCGTTCCGGCGACTGCGGAGGACATCTACGGTGTGAGAAAGCGCCGGCGCAGCAAAACATTTCAACGCCAGTTACACAGGTCGTGTTTATGAATGGGTCTTGTGCTGTTGATTTGCAGGTGGGTTATAACCTCCCAATCTCAGTGAGTCCAGTTTTAAAGACCTGCGGATCGCAGGCATGCGGAGCCTATGTTGGTGCGGTTTGTCCCAAAAATTTGCAGATGATGTCGAAAAATGAGGTGGTTGGGTGTAAAGGTCAGTGCAATGCATATATGCGGACTTGCAGTCCGCCCGAGTTCGAATCCGCTCTCAAGAAAGCATGCCCAAATGTGTTTCCTTTCCAAGAGCAAGTATGGTGCTTCTCTAGCACTAATTACACCCTGACTTTCTGTCCCGTATAGTGACCCGAATTCAATGCTTCTGGTTTTTCTCTGTAATTGCACGATTCTGGTTTCTGTGGTTTTTTGATGGAATAAAAAGGAAATCATTCAGTTGGATCGTGATTTTGGAAATACAAGTGGAAATCAGTTTTTTTTTTGTTTTCTATTTTTCCAAATATTTTGTTTGTATTATCGGTCTATCAAGAAACTTCTTCGCGACTTAAATATGTCAACTTACGCAGAGCGTACGTCAACTTGTCGTAAGAGAGGTAATGAATGACGAGTAATGTTGAGATTGTACAAGGAAAGAAACATTTTGGCCTACCAATGCTTGTCAACATGCATTTTTCTAGTCTAATCTCCAAATCGGCCCCCACACGGGCCAGACTTGATTAATTTTGTATATACAAATTCCATATATTCATAACATAGGTAGATTAGGTTGGATGAATAATTTTCAGTCTTATGCTCTTGATAAAGAAGTTAGCTAATTGGTCTTATAGTTATATGACTAAGTGTAGTTGTTATATGACATAACCTCTTACATTTTCCCTTTTATTTATACCAACTATTGTACCATGTGGAATACAAGGGTTAGGTGGATAGGCAAATATAAGATGATTAAGTAAAATGTCGAATATGTTTTATTAGAATGTTAATAAAATTGTAAGCTTTAATATTTTAATATTTTGTTTTTTCATAAGTGATCAACAATTATTTGCTATTTTTCGATTATTTTAGATAGATCAAGCTACTTTTTTTAGATTATTTTGGAAAAGATATTTAGGGACCATCCTTGACTATTCTAGGATGAAGTCTTGATTTACAGATTTGTCCTTAAAAAGATATGTGATTTTGGACTTATTTGTATGTCAAGTATTTTGGGAAATGGGACCTCTAAAGATTTTGTTTTAATGATGTGTAAGGATTCACTACAAGCCTGCTCTCCAAAATAACATCATAGACCATGTTGAAAAATTCAAAAAAAATACAAAATACTAAGGTCTAACACGAGCATTATGAAGCCAAGGCAAGCTAGGAAGGCTAAAAACAAAAGATGCAGGATCTTTGTTTTACAAGCTATAATAAAATTATTTAAAACAATAACTTATAATATGCTTAGGTTTGAATTTTTCATGTCTAAAAATAGTCCACCCATAAACTCATTTAAAAAAAATAGCATTGCTAATTCATGAGAAAAAATGTCATTTCAACTAATGTGAAGGTATGCCCACAATAGTATTTCCCACTTGTGAAACATCTTAAATTTACATGGTTTGAGAGGAAAAAATTAGCAAGCACCTTCATTCAATGATTATTCAAATTTTTAATATTGTAATTTTATTTAGACCATGGAAAGTACCCTTGAATGAAATTCATTAATACCTTCAAATCAATTCACCTTTATTCAAATAAATTTCCCTAGATAGACCTCTCCACCTTGGTCCTCTAATTTTAATGAGGGTCGTTGGATGTACCTCTTCATCTGGTTCCTCTATTTTTTGTTTCAACTTGATAGTATAATTTGTAAGATTGTTACACTCGAAGTAAGATTTTACAGAAACATAATTTTGAAATATATTTAATTCAATTATTATAGTTTTTTTCTATTTTCTAGTGAATATTTTTCATTGAACATGAAGGCTTTTGTTCTACACATGTGAAATAGAAAACTAGAGAAAAAAATTAAAAGAGTATCTACATACTAACTATTGAAGTTCTTGTTTCAAAAAATAAGTTAATTTGGATACGTACAAAAAGAAGTTATGCATTATGGAATAAATGTCACTTAAAAAATAATATTACTAAGTATACAAAATAAGAGTAAAAATTATATTCTTACATTAAAAATTTAAAAATCATTTAAAACTTTCTTTAATAAAAGAAATTTAGAATATGCACATGAAATCTTAGTTATTACTAGTTCATATCATCTTCAAATTGTTAATTCTTTACAAGCTATAAGTGATGTAAAAAAAATGTTAAAATTATTAATTTCAATGTCCCATTTAGCCACACTTTTGTCAAAAAATAGAACACACAATTGTGGGATCACCCATGATAAAAGTATAAATGAACAACTCTAGTTCCTAACCATATATTTGAATATACAACATCATACCAATGATTCTAACTCAAATGTTCCATCAAATATATAACATAAAATAAACAAAAACTATCATTTCAACTTATAGCATGAATGAAGCCTACACATCCTCAAATTAGGATTTTTATTTTTAATATCAAATTAGGACTTTTAACATCATAATAATCCTCTCATATGTTGAGATACAAATTAATCCAAATTAAAACATATATATATATATATATATAGATAATCCCAAATAATATGGATGGTTCAATGTTAATGCAATCAAGGTGAATAGTATATAATTAATCACATAAATATAGGACCATAAGATCATATTTTTATAATTTTTTAAATAAACCAAAAGTGTAAAGCTACAATAATCATGGTGTGAAAAGGGCCCCAAACACCCTCTAATGAGTAGCTATAAGATTTTAACTAACCTAAAAGGCGATCAAAAGTACCCAACCATGGAGAATCATAAGGTCCACCCCTTTGAACTATTAGAGTGAATTAAAGTCTTGTACCTAGTTAATTCATGCACTAGGTAATTAGGGGAATTATTCACATGATTAAGTTTACTTAGGATATAAGATTCTTTATAGAAGTCTTAGTTGGCTTTTCTAGAACTTATCTTGTCTAGCAATTTTGCATGATTTATAGGTAGTTAGTTTGTTAGTTGTCTCATGTCATAGGATTATGACACATGTCAACATCATGCTCAATACTACATCTCAACCTTGCTTATATAAGGAAGGTCATTGTACTCATTTGTATCATACTTCATACCTCATCATTTTGATAGGCCTTAATATCAAGCAAGCTCATATTCTTACATACTCTCTTGTAGAAAGTTTTCATTGATTTTGTAGGTGGTCTTGGGTATTGAGCTAATCTTTAGCTCTTACATGGTATTAGAGCCACATCTTGCAAAACCCTTCTCAAATTTGAGAGTTGAGCTATTGCTAGTGAGAGATCTACATTATTTTTAGTAAACTTGAGTATGCTCTTGTCTTGCATCATATAATGACCTAGAGAATTAGAAAAAATTGAAAAAAATACCTAATTTGAGGTTGTCTCTACATGTGGGCTTTTATGGCAAGTCACTTTGGGCTTGTGTTGGAGGAAATATGAACTCAGATTCGAGTTTAGGGCAGTTGAGAAAGTCAAGAATGACTTTCATTTCACCTAAATCTGACATTTCTAGCCAAAGTTATGAGGGTTTGAAGATTTGCAAAATATGAGAGTTGTGGAGCTTTAGGTCAATTTTTAGTCTGATCTAACCTTTCCATTATCATCATAAGGTTTGAGAGATGAAAATTGATATATAACACAACCTATTTCTACTTCAGCTGTTTGTGAGGCAATTTTTTTTTACCTAGGCAGTCATCAGCCCACTCAGGTACAAAGTATGATTTAATTTTTGTAGAATAAAAAATTCTTAAATTTTATATGTTATGCAGATAAAATTTTGTATCAGACTTAAAAAAATTTATAGGCATTAATATTATATCAAGCATATTATATTTCATTTGAAGTTTAAATAAAAATTATGCAGCTGTAAAACTTTGTATCAGGTTCGCGGCCAAATATTTTATTAAATATCAATTGTTTTAGGGTTTTTAAAATCCCATGGTCAAAATCTTTTAATATTTATTTGTGTCATAAAAGGCTGACCACGATGCATGGCATTAAGTCTTTCGTAGGGATTTTTTACTATCACATTGGATAGTACCATCTGCTACCCTTTGTGGTATTTTCTCTACTGACTATCTCAGATCTCCTGACTTGTCAAATGTTCACCGACCCGTTGAAGTATTCCCACTGATTCTCCTTTTCCATATACTAACCCACCTACTGTAGATTTAATTGGCATTTATTTTCTATCTGTCTACCCAAGGCCTATGGACCCTTTGTACATTGTTGACTTTCAGCAGTTGTCTGCATTCTTTGGTTAGCCCCACCAATTGTTCTTCCACTAGTTGCATCATCCTCACCTTGTCGACTTTTCCCATGGTTTCCTGCTAAGTTTGTTTCTAAATATTAAATTTTAAAATTTTTTAAATGTACTAAAACTTTGTATTAAAGCCGACATAAACTGCTTTGTAAAGTTTAAAACTGAGCATGTTTTTTCTAGCTTAGTTGTATGGGCTTTTTTTGCATTGGAAACATCGACAGTCACATGGGTGACTAGATGTTGGCCCTTGGGTGCAAAATTTTTGTGCTTAATTAGCCTTTGAATTTTGTACCTATTTAGTTTGCCTAATTTTCCCCCAAAGTGCTTAAAGTAGGCATTTTTTCAATTTTGTATAAATTTTCACTACGATCTCTAAATTCTTCAAGTGAGATATTAGCAGGAAGCTCTCTCTGAGTACTTTGTAGTGGTGTAGGTATTTTTCCTAGATTTTGTTGTAGGTAAAAATTATTCACAATTGAATTCAGATCACCCCTTTGAACCTCTGAGCTCATAAATTTATGCCAGTTTCTCTAATTTTGCTAATTCAAGTTGCATTTGGAAGGTATTGAAGAACTCTTTCATTTGGTTCATGTAATTTTTTTAGATTCAACCCCAACTATGAGATATTTATATTTTTTCATATTTTCTTTTCGGTTCATAACTTGGACATCCTAACTCTTGGATAAGTTTTTTTTGTGGGGGGGGGAGTTTATTTTTAGTTGTATTATCAGATTTGGGAGCTTCATATCAGTTTGATACAAATATTTTCCTTTTTTACACTCTTGGTACTTGTTGATCTCATGGTTGAACCAGGATTTGAAGTGTTGACTCCACATAACTATCATACATGGAAGGTAAAAATGCAAAGATTGCTTTGGTTAAAGTGTTTGTGGTCCACTTTGAGTGATCAACAACCTAATTTTACCAAAGAGTATGAATAATTTTCTCATAGGAATAAATGTGATGAATCTATGGGTTTAATTGCAATGGGGAATGTGCATGATCATCATAGAAAAAATAGGCCCTTAAGTGGTGAAAAGTTTAGAAAAATTAGAGTTAGGCAACTTGACGTAAAAAAATGAATAAGTTATCTATATTATTTAAAAAATGTGTAAGAATAGAATATATAGAAAATTGAATGTAGTTTCTAAACTACTAGGTTTTTTTTTAAATCTATTTGGTGAAAAATTGAAATTTCAATGCAATAATACTTAAATTTTAGGAAAAATAAAGTAGGTGTCTGTCTAACCACCCTAACCACAATAAAATGATAATATTTTTTTATAATATTTTAGATATAAGTAGAGGACTCATGTCCCAATCGCGATACATATTTTTTTTAATTTTTTTTTAGTAAATAATTAATTATGAATTTTTATTACAACTTTTAAAAAATATAAAACTCGTATGTCGACCAACTTAACTTGCTCAAAACTTTATGAAATTCAATTTTTCTTTTTTAATCCTATATTATGTGAAACATAGAATGTGACACATGTTTCAGATTTAAAAAATGTGATATAATTTGAAAGCTATAGATGTTTTTCAATCAGCCTATCAATGAGGACTTTAGTCACAATTCAAATAGAAAATAAATAATAATTATTTATTAAATTGAAAGTCAATCATAATTTATATTGGTAGAAATCTGAGAATCTCCTTTAAAAACCCTTTTCATTTCATCAATTTTGGGTAAAAAAAAGTTGTCAGCCACATACCATACACATACCCTTCATATTGCCACTTTTTAGCTCATCATGATCTTGTACATACCTAATGCATGTTTTAGATAGTTTATTCTTTCATATTGAGGAATGTACAACTCCTAAGAAGGTTTGGGATAAGTACAAGACTCTCTTTTGTGTAGTTAGTGAGGTAAGCACCATGAAATTGGAGGTTGAATTGGCTGCACTTTCTATAAATGCATTTTCCATAATTGAAGACTACTTGGTAAAATTCAAATCACTAAGATCTCAATTGGTAGGATATGGCAAGGATAAAACTAATAAAGAGTTCATTTTTTTATTTTTTCTAAGTTGAAAGATTCCTTTGCATAATTTTCTACTTCCTTCTATGCTACAATGGATGGTTTAGGTGATTCCTTTGTAATGCCCTCTTTTGATACATTTTGTGATAGGTTGACTAGAGAAAAAACAAAACTTAGTCAAATTGATACACATACTAAGAATCATGCTTTGATTGCATCATCATCTAAGGATAAAGGAAAGAAAAAGTTTAAACCTAAGGTAGAATCTAAAGAACCTCCTACCTCTTCAAAAGACGAAAAACCTAAGAAAGGGAAGACTAAATGTGATTGTTGTAAAAAACTAGGGCATGGTGAACAAACTTGTTACAAGAAAGAGTTAGATGAAATGAGGCAACTCTTAAAGGGACACAACATTTCTTTGCCTTCTAAGTCCAAAAGTTCATCATCATCTTCTTCTCAATCAGTATCTATTACACACACTGGGATTGCATGCATTGCAAATGGGAGTGATATGATATATGATTATAAAAGGAAATGACATGCTCTTGTTGTAACATATTTTGAGAGGTCTAGATATTGGATTCTTGACTCTAGAACCTATTTTTTGTTGAAATCACATATTTTTAGAAAATATAATGATTTAAGCCTTGAAATGTTCCATTTAAAGGATTCCAATTGAAGAGGGTTTGATCAAACCACCTTAGACCAAGCCCCCTTGTATATAACCTTGCTAGTTTTAAACCATACCTCTAACAGAGTTTCCTTTACACCTATCAAAATGCTAATAAAAAACCACTTTTGATTTACCTTTTGGGGGATCAAATGAATTCATTTAATTTATTTTTTTAAAATTTGTATTCCTTATTATAAGCTTCCAAAAAAGTATAATTTCAATAAAATTTCATTTGATTATTATATTTATTTTTTATTTCTTGTGAATGTAGGTTTTTTACTGAAAATCAAGCTCTATGTTTTGCACATGCAGAAAAATAGAAAATTATCAGACAAAAAATTTGAAAAATATGAGTGCACCAGATATTGAAGTCCTTGATCCAACAAAAAAATAAAAAATTAGTTTTGATACATACAAAAAAAGTTACGCCTTATACGGTCGTGCTATGTCTGAATTGTAATTGGTTTGAATTTGCAACTTGATTAAAGAAAAAATATTCAATTAAAAACTATCTAACCAAGTGGAAGCACTAGATATCAGAGTTACAAATCTAAGAATTATAATTTTATGCTTCATGGAAAAAAAATTATGCATTATACGGTGAATGTCACTTTTTAAAAATGTTGTTTTCTAAAAAAACTAGTTTTCGAGGGAGATGGAAAAAGAAGTGCAATATGATTCCAAAATTTTTGGAAAAAACATATTTAGAATCTACAAACAAAATTTCACAAAACTCTAGTTTTCATCATCTTCAAATTCCTCATGGTTTAGCTACTATATGTGCTTGAAAGTGAAGATTTAGTTAAAAAAAAATTATTTCAGTGTCTAGTTTGGCCAAAAATTGTAAACCACTATTGTGGGATCACCTGCCAACCTAATAGGTTGTCATCTTTGAAGCATAATTCACTCATGTGGATCTTGATGGCTAATGATGTTTATCTTGATGTATTTGGTAAAGGGGTTATTGATGTGCCACATGGTAGCTTTAATAATGTTCTTTATATTCCTGATATTAAGCACAATCTCCTTTCAGTGTATCATATAGCATAAATTGGTAAATCAATTGAGTTTACTCCAGATTCAGTCTTCATTTAAGATTTGGATACCTAGCAACTTGTTGTACTGGGTAGAGCCAATTTTCAGGAAAGGATTTATTACTTTTCTCATTTTGTTCCTAATGGTGAATGTTTTAGAAATGACTCGCCTAGATATAGTGTGGATAGTTATTCAAGTGGTGGTTATCATGGATGGTTGAGCCTTGTCATTCATCATCAATGTAAATTTGAGGTTATATCTCCTCTTGTCTTCTTCCTTGATTGGGGTAACACTTGATTTTGTTGAGGCACCTTCAAATTCTCTTGACACATCTTCAAATATTCCATGCTTTAGGTTGCTTCTCTCTTGCTTCTTCTTGGAGATAAGGTTTCTTCAGCATCATCCATTGGATTTTTTTCTTCCCAAGGGGAGATACATTACTTGTAGGCATTTGATTCTATTTTGTCTTCAGACATTCTTCAATGATTTTGGAGTTACTTCATTATGGGGGGCTTTTTAGTCTCTTTCTTTCCATCTTATGGGGGTCTTTTGTAATGTATATATGTGGAAAATGGTGTACTTGGGGGGTATCATGGAGTCTTCCATCCTTCCTCACATGATTTGTTTATTTTATTTATTTTCTCTCTTTTGGAGAGGAGTTTTGTCCCACTAGGTTTTCTCCTTTTCTCCATTTGTGAGAGATTTATTTTTCATTTGTACATGGGTACCTACGTATATGTAGGATCATGATGACCTAAAAAGTGGTGTTATGATGAGTATGTGTAGGGTATGTGGTTGATGACTTTTTTTAACCCAAAATTGATGAGAAAAAAAGTGTTTCTAAAGGAGATTCTTAGCTTTTCACCAATATAAATTATGCTTTACTTTGAATTTAATAAATTATTATTATTCATTTTCTATTTGAATTATGATGAAAGTCCGTATTAATAGGCTGATTGAAAAAAATCTATAGTTTTCAAACAGTATCACATTTTTTGAATTTGAAACATGCATCACATTCTATGCTTTGCATACTATAGAATTAAAAAAAAATATGAATTTCATGAAGTTTTGACCAAGTTAAGGTAGTCAGACATATGAGTTTTTATATTTTTTAAAAGTTGTAATAAAAAATTCATAATTAATTATTTACTTGGAAAAAAAATTACAAAAAAATATGCATCACATCAGGACATGAGTCCTCTACTTATATCTAAAATCTTAAAAACAAATATTATCATTTTATTGTGGTTAGGGTGGTCAAACAAACACCTACTTCTTATTTTTTCCCTAAAATTTAAGTACTACTACATTGAAATTTCAAATTTTCACTAAATAGAATTTAAAAAAAAAATAGAACTAGTAGTTTAGAATCTACATTCAATTTGATACAAATTCTATTCTTACATATTTTTGAAATAATATAGGTAACTTATTCAAATTTTTATGTCAAGTTGCCTAACTTTGATTTTTTTAAATCTTTTGCCACTTCAGGGCCTATTTTTTCCATGATTATCCTGCACATACCCACCTAACATGGCCTAATAGTCGACACCCACATTTCCATACTTTTTGCATCATTTGCATAATAATCTTCTCCCTAAGTTGCACTTAAGGGGGGTGTTAGAGTGAATTAAAGTCTTGTACCTAGTTAATTCATTCACTAGGTATTTAGGGGACTTATTCACATGATTAAGTTTACTTAGGATATGATATTCTTTCTAGAAGTCTTAGTTGGATTTTCAAGAACTTATCTTATCTAGTTATTTTGCATGATTCCTAGGTAGTTATTTTGTTAGTTGTCTCATGTCATGGGATTATGACACATTCAACATCATATTCAATACTACATCTCAACCTTGCCTATATAAGGAAGGCCATTATACTCATTTGTATCATGCTTCATACCACATCATTTTTATAGATCTTAATATCACACAAGCTCATATTCTTGCATACTCTCTTGTATAAGGTTTTCATTGATTTTGTAGGTGGTCATGGGTATTGAGCTAATCTTCAGCTCTTACATGAACTAGAAAGCCATAGACTAGATAGTCCAACAACAATCACATGAACACAAAGTAATTTAAAAACCACCCATGCCAATCATTTTTCATACACGAAACACCAAGAAAACATAAATGAGAGTTATACCAACACCCATCAATATATAAGAACACCAATGACATCTTTCAATGCCCCTAATCTTTTAGTGTGAATAGAGATATGAGTAGCTTGCTCGTACCTACCATATTTTTATTATGTTATATGATCATTAGTATGGTCTTATATATGTAGTTAAGTTAGCTTTTGATGAAGGGATACTCCACCCAAAAACTCACACATGACACAACAACAAAGATTCACATAGACAATTTCAAGAAGGGAAACAAATCTCTTCAATTCCTTCATTAAAATGAAATAAAAATTATAACAATTATAGTTGTTGGGAGTAAGGTGTCTCAAACTTAGAGTCCTAACATGTTTTATTTAATGTATTATTAAATTTATTTGTATTATTTAATTTCCTCTATTGTCATGTCATAAATTAGGACCAACTGACTCGGTGGCATCCCCATTAGAGGTGATTGGATGACACATCATCATCCCAAGTGGAGATAGGCATCCCACTTTGGAATATTTGACTTATGATAGATTTTATGACACATCATAAGGCATCTTTATGCATGGATAAATTTGGCACACAAGTTAGCTTATGACAGGCTGTAAGAGAATTAAATATCTTGGTCAACTAGGATGAATCTTATGGTAGATTTATGATGGATAATATGATAGTTGTAAGGCATTTTTCATAGGCCATTATTAGCATATTTTGAGTTCCGAAGCTTGATAAGAGAATACTGCTTGTTATGACGGTTGTATAGGTGTAAGGGAATATTGTATAAGTGTCCAAATGCATGTCTATGGTGTGGGATATTGTACCATGTATATTTAGATTCCCACCCTCTTCTAGATGCATCTTCTAGCTTGTATCTATCTATATATTATATGTATTGCATTGCAGAATGCATAATTTTTTTCCAAGTAATGAAGTGCTACCAGATTCACTCTGAGATAGGTGTCTGCTTTGAAACACTTGCTAAAGAAGCTTTGTACTTGGGCCTACATTGTAATCCTTACTTTAGACAATACATTAGTGATGTGTTTTTGTAGGGTGGGGTTTTTTTACCCAAAAGGGTTTTCCCTATGTGTAGATATGGTGTCATTGTTTATGTGTTCTTGCTATTCTGCCTCCTTTCTCTCTATGTATTTCTTTTACTATAACTATATATGTTGTTTGTAGAATTTTTTTGTAACTCTTCCTTACTTATATTAGTGTAGGAAGTTGTTTGTGCTCACCCAACTTCCTTTTAGTTGGTATCAGAGCTTGGCCAACCTTGATTCCTTTTTTTGGTTAGAAGGGTTTTTTGAGCTGATCTTTGTTTTAGTGGGAGTTTTATAGAAGTGCATTTCATGAACTTGTTGTAGGAAAGATATGGAAGACACATCAGGGAGGATTGAGATGGAGAAGTTTAATGATGCTAACTTTAAGCTTTAGAAGCTCAAGATGGAAGAAATTTGTGTACATCGTGATCTATGGCTTGCAGTTTTTGGAACCAGACCAACGAGCATGAAAAAAGAAGATTGGGATATCATGGATCAAAAATCCAAGGGTCTGATTAGATTTTTTTTGGTTGATTTTGTTCTCCTAAATGTTCATGAAGAGAAAAACTCTACTGCATTGTGGAAGAAACTTGGAGATTTTTATCAAGATAAATCCTTAGTAAACAAGTTATTCCTAAGAAAGAAGATGTATTCTCTAAAGATGGAAGATTGAGGATCCATGATAGACCACCTAAATTCCTTTAACATGTTGATTTCTCAAATAGGTTCTAAACAAGACCATTGCATGCTCCTATTGTGTTCTTTGCTAGACTCATGTGATCACCTGGTAATGGCTATTGGAAGCAAAACAACCACTTTCAAAGTGGATGAGGTTGTTGCTTCATTGTTATCTAAACAGGTGTAGAGAAAGCCTTTTGAGATGGAAGAGGATACCCTTGTTGTTCATGGAAAACCGAAAGAGAAGGGAAATGAGAAGGAAAAGAAATTTAAGTCAAATTATTTGGGGATCTATCTATGTCTCTTAGTAAGAATTCCAAGGAAAATTGTTGGAACTATCGTGGAACCGATTATTTTTGAAAATATTGCAATAAGGAGGAGAAGAAAAATAATTATTTCTTTGATTTTGAATCTAACAAATCATCTCAAGATGAAGCAAAATATTTTTTTACAACCTTAGCAACCTATGCATCAAAAGATGTGTGGTTGATGGATTTGGGTGCATCTTTCCACATGACCTCTCATAGAAGTTGGTTTTTGAAGTATGAAGATATCGATGGTGGGAAGATGTACCTAGGTAATGACTCTCACTTGAAGAACATTGGTCATGAAAGATTCAAAATCATATTTCTTGATGGAAGAGTGAAGGGGATAGATGGTGTCTTATAGATATCAACTTCACATGAAACCTACTTTCTATGAGTAAACTAAATGATTTGGGAGTGCAAGATTTTTTCTCTAGTGGAGGATGCAAGATGATGAGAGGAGCTATGGTGTTGGCTAAGGGTGTTCGAGTTGGAACTTTGTATAAGCTGGATGCATACATAGTTCAATGCAATAGTTCTTCTAATTTACCAAAGAAGAGACCTCTGGATTCTTCATCATCACCATCAGATCTTGTAGTGAAGAAGTATGTTGCAACTATATTTGATGTTCATGGATTTTGGGTACGTAAGGGTGCTCATTCCATGGAAATTAAGCTTCATGTAGAGAAGAAAATGTTATGGAACTAAAAACTTGGTCACATTGGTGAGAAGGGTCTTAGAATCCTGAAGAAGAAGAGCCTTGTTGAAGGCCTTGATGATTGTAATCTCTATTTTAATTTTTCTGAACATTGTGTTTATGGAGAAAAAAATTGTGTTTAGTTTTACTCTAGTTCTCACATGTCTTTTAGGGTTTTGGACTATGTTCATTAAGATTGTTTTTGGTCTTATAAATGTTATTTCATTATCAAAATGTGTATATTTTGTTTCTTTCATAGATGATTATAGTAGAATTGCATTCATTTATTTTCTCAGAAGTAAAGCTGAATTCTTTAGTCAGTTTAAGGAGTTTAAGGCCTTGGTATAAAATTAGACTAGCAGATAGATCAAGTGTTTGAGGATTGACAATGGTGGTGAGTTTTGTTCCATAGAGTTTGACAAGTTTTCTAAAGAGATGTGGGATTGATAGACATAAGACAACTCCATACACTCCAAAACAAAATGGAGTTTAAGAGAGGATGAATAGGACATTGATGGAGAGGGATAGGAGTTTGTTGAGTGGTGCTAGACTTGAGTAGAAGTTATTGGCCGAGGTAGTTGCTATTTTATGTTATTTGATCAACATATCTCCTACATCAACACTTGTTGGAAATACACCCATGGAGGTGTGGTCTGGTAAAAATCCTTTGATGAGACATCTCAAAGTATTTGGTTGTAAAGATTATGCTCATGTTTTTATTGAGAAGAGTTCAAAGTTGGAGAATAATGTATTTAAGTGTATCTTTATTTGCTATGGTTTCAGTTTGAAAGGGTGCAAGCTATGGGATCCATGAGCTCAGAAGGTTCTCTATAATAGAAGTGTGAATTTTAGAGAGATGAAACCTTCATGCTATTGAGTTGCAGCTAGAGAAAGAGGAGAAACAGAAGGAGGTAGTTAAAATTCCACCTACTCAAAAGAAAGATAAACTACACACTCCTATTTGACTTGATAATGAGGAGAGCTCTTGAAAAAAATTGAAATTTATAAAGAAGAAGAAGAACCTCAACCTCAACCTTTGAGGAGGTCTACACGAGTCAGATGACAACAAAAAAGGTTTGATTATTTCTTGTTTAATTCTAGTTGTAATTTTTCTATGATTACTAACTCTAATGAGCCTAGGACTATTAGAGAGGATATGAGTATGAGTGATGTTAATTCTTGGATGAAAGCCATGGATGAAGAGATGGCTATATTAAATAAAAACAAGACTTTGGATTTGGTACCTTTTCTGGTTGAACACAAATATTTTGGTTGTAAATGGGTGTTCAAGAAAAAGTGTGGTCCTAATGGAAATATTGAGAAGCATAAGGCATGGTTGGTCACTAAGGGGTTTTCACAAGTGAAGGGAATTGACTATGGTGAGATATTCTCTCCTATTGTGAAGTTGGCAGCTATCTAATTCTTGTTATCACTTGTAGAAACATATGATTTAGAAGTGAAACAGATGGATGCCAAGACAACATTCCTTCATGGTAAGTTGGAGGAAGAGATTTACATGTCACAACCAAAGCACTTTGTTGAAAAAGGTAAAGAAATTTCAGTTTGCAAACTCCAAATGTATGTTTTCCTTTACCATATAGGGTGGGTCAAGGATTGTCTAAAAAAATAGGATTTGGAAGACTTGTGGTTTAGATTTCATCAACATAGGTTCCTTTCCTTTTCTTGTGCTAGGTACAATGGAAAGAACTATTGATCATCAAAGCTTGTGCCTCTCTAACAATCTTATGGGAAATTCAATGAGTGGGGGACCAATTTGCGCCTCACTGAATACCTCCAATATTTTTATAGAAAGTCAACTCTTCTTTGGGATTTGGAGAAAAGGGTAGAAGGAAATGTAAATATAAAACATAAAAAATAGAGATGCGCCAACACTTTTACAACATTTCAAACCCAAAAATCCCTATGATTGATATAATTAGACAAATAATGCCATAATTGTTCATTGTTGGAAAGAGAACGAACAAAAAAGGCTAACAACAACCATAGTGCAGACTTTCAAATCTTTCTGAAGGAAGTGTTCATTAAGGTTTGATCAAACATAAATATTTCTAAGAGTAACAAAAAAAACATTCAGAAATTGCATGAACTCTCCCTCCTAATACAACATAATATGATAAAACAACCTTTTAGAAAAATAGAGAAGTTGAATGACATAATCCAATTTTCACAAGTTATTATTCTACTATACGAGCATACAACATGGAAATCAGCTACATAAACTATTCAAATTCAACTTGCAAGAAAGTGTTTCATTCAGAATGAAAACATAAAGAAAGAAAGCTTGATAAAGGCCATACATGCACAGTCTCAACAATTTCTTCTCAATAGTTTGTGCTTTAAATATCAAATGATGTTTATAGAGGTTAGATACCAATCTAACAATAGTTTAAGCCTTAAAAGATATAACATGCCAGAGAAAAGTAGTTTTGCAACTTTACTCTTGAAAATAGTTCTATATCCTAAGAAAACTTAAAAAACTTTTCCTTGGAAAAGGAAACTGAAACTTGGAATCCAACCCTTTCATCTATCACCACCTCCCTTTTATAGTTGTAGAAAGAAGAAAATGTCTCCTCATCACAAAATTAATCACTGTGAGGTGTTGGATTTTGATAGCACACGATCTAATCGTAGATCCTTGGTTAGGTCACAACAATCTTTGCTCATCAATTCTCAGTTGTTGCATTAATACTTTTTAGATATTTAGCAAGGTTAGAAGTCTGTAAATGATCAAATCCTAGAAAAACAGCCTAGAAAAAAGGTTTAGTTGACCAATCACATCACCCAAAGGCACCGACTCAAAGCTTCCATCTGGAAAACCAGGAAATGAAACATTCCAGCAAGCTTTGACAAAATCCCAAAAGATATCACTTCATAAGAAGTGGAATCTACCTGTAGCAAAGAGATGATTTGTCAATCGAGCTCATGAATATAGCTACTTAGAAAATCTCCAACAAGCCAACACGTGTCTCGACTCTCTCCTAAAAGGAAGGTGAAAAACGAAAGCTATGTATCCACCACGTGGCACATTGCACACCTTTTTGATAACTCTACTTGAGCGCATGCACATTCAAAACTAAAAACATTGAAAAAGAAAAAATCAAAATGATCAAGGAAAAAACACTTCATAGTTTTGTCAAATCCTAGGGGGTCTTTGCTTACAGAGGCATGAACCTAGGCCTATAGTATTCTTGGAGTTTGAGAAAAGTGGAGTGTTGCACCTCGCAGTCTGCATTAGTTGGTAGGACGAGAGTACAAATCTGCCTGCATGCTTGTCTAGTTTGAAAACCTCTTTAAAAGATACAAATCCCCATCTGGAAGAAACCACTCCAAGGTGATATTAGAATCTAGAAAGAGGATAAATTTCAAGCTCAATATCATCAGCCATGGTTGTACTTGAACCTAGGAGTTCTGCAGAGGTTTGGATCTTGTGTCAAATTGCATCCATGACCTACTCAACTGTCAACACATCTTCATCTGGTGAAAGAAGAGGAGGTAACCTGTAGTTAACCAAGACACTGAAGTCCTTGATCTCAATGACCTGCTTGTTGAGCGTCGTCTAACACTGTTTACATTTTGTTGCAACCTTGTGATAGTTGATGATCTCATTATCTTTGATAGAGGCAACCTACCAATCGGGAATCCCCACACTTTATAGGGCCTTATCAGTGGCTATGCATAACTTGGCAATGAAGCTTTGTGATTCTGCCACTTGAGGTGACCATTTTTGCATAGAGTGATCGACCATCGGGCCAACTTTAGCATTTAATTCCTAAAAATCTCTTAAGAATTATAAAGTGGGCCCAAGAATGGTAACACCAATTGTGATCCACTCCCAATGCATGGACACCAACTTCTTCATTATCGAGAGGGTTTTAGATCCTCATGCAACAACTAGCTCCTGCTTAAACTAAGCCTCTCTTGCTCTTGAGCTTTCCTCCATTTTACTTCTCTCCTTGAGGACATTTGTCAATTCTAAGCTCAGCCTTCGATCTCTTTCTTTGACTCTTCTACTTCCACTTGGGTCTTCTGAAGATCATTAGAAGTTTGAGATTGGACATCAATCAACTCTCTTTTCAAAATTTCCATTTCAGCACAAAGTTGAACTTGTTCACTCTGAGCTTCTACAAGCAACATAGATGTTTCCCCTTGTTGGCCTTGAATTTTCCTTGCATGGGTCATTTTAGCTTCTTTGGCTCAGATCTTGTTTTACAGTTTTCTCATTGTTTCCTTTACATTTTCCAACTTTTCTTCACGCTTCTTCAATTTCTTGTCCAGCCTCTCCTATAGCATATACCACCTTCTTAGTGGCATTAGCTAGGACCACTTTGTCATGTAGGAAAATTTCATTTAAGTCTAGGCCCATGGCATGAATGTCATAATCCTCCATCTGCATTTTCCCTTTAGGCTTGGAAAGGAGTAGCTTCATGGTAGTGATTAGTACAGAGTTTCGCTCTTCATTGAAGCATGCTTCAATCTTCTTGGAGGAAGACATCTTAACATTTTTTAACAATATTTTTTTCTTTTTGACTTGTCGGGCTTGCTTGGTAGCATCAAAATGGGCTTGAAGAGTCTGAGGGACATCGATGCTTTGTACTAGAATTGAAGCACTAGTAGGAAGTCCAAAAAGGGTGACAGAAGAGGAAAATTTGAATGTATGGGCATGCGGGGATGCAAAAGGTAGCGTTATCATGGAAAAGGAGGGATACCAAATTGGGAAAGGGAAAAACCAGTTGGGGTGAACAGAGAAACATGATGATGGAGAGGTTCCTTCTCAATAGTAGATGGGTTGGGAGTGACGAGTAAAGTGGTGGTCTCAACTATTTCAATGGGGGCCCTTAACAGGGTGATTAAAGAATCAATAGCGGTCATAGTGGATGATACTCCTTTGGTGTGCAGGGTAGCTTCAGAAGATTCATTGAAAATGGTAGGCAGTGCATTCAGGGTTATCAACTTAGGGTCTGAGGACAGAGAATTCTTTTCCACGAGAGGAGGCAGAAGATTAACCAAAGATGTCGAAATAGGAAAAAGAGGGGGAGCAAAAATTACCTGAGCTGCAGTAGTCAGAATATTTTGTAGGACAGACTCTGCTTCTTCTTCTTCTTAGGCCAGTACATTAGGGTCACCTTGATCTTGGACCTATCTTCTCTTTGCATGACCAGAACTAGTATGTATCGATCCTTTGATAGTTGATCATTCTGAAACTTGGCCTTCAACGACTGTAACATACCCTCTCGAAGACCCTCGGGTCCGTTCCCTTTACTCTAAGAACTAGGGGAGGACAAAGCTTGTGAATCCTTTTTCCTCGAGTCTCTCCAACTATTGGATTGCCAAGGATGAGAATTTTGATGTTGAACTTGTTCCTCATCAATTTCGTGGCTCGTCTTTAGATTTTTGTTGTTGGAATTAGCCTCTTTATCATATATGTCCTCGAATTCATCATCACGTGGCTGAAAGTTACCGAACGAGGCTCCTAGGCACTTCATATCCTATTGGAATCTCTAAAAGTATACCTTTTTCCTTTCTAACCATCCCCTATGCTTTAGCTATGTGTTGAGGGACTTTCCCATTGGGAGGTTCCTCTAATACTCCGCTTGCGGTTCATAGAAATTTAGCCATTTTGGTTGCTAGAATGAAATGTGAGCCAAATCAATGTACACCTCTATGCTTTCTTGAGTTGGATTCCTCCTCTCAAAATATTCCCGAATCTCATGTTTCAAACTGTAAACCATATGGGTTATAGTCCTACCTATCACAAATGAGGAGCAAGCCTAAGGCCGCAAGTAAATTCATGATTTCGCTCTCAACTTTCTACTTATTCAACATTACTTGACTTTTAGCAATTAGGAGGGGAAGCAGATATATATTTGTTTTTTTCTTTCGATTCCATAGATCTTGTCGACAATGGTTACCTAACAATATGCCTCTAACATGAAAACTTTGTATGTTACAGATTTGGGGAATTGGAAAGGCTTCTCGACAAAACCATGAAATCTAATAAATGTAAAATCCTCACCTAGGAAATAACCCATTGGGGTCAGAGAATCTTCTATCCATTGTATGACCTCTTGAGATAAATGACCAATAGAACAAGGCAACAAATCTTGAAGCACTGGCTTTATAAAGTTATCTACAAACCAATAATAATCCCTTGTTCTTGAGAGTACATGGGATCACATAGAAAATAGCTAGAGACAACCCCTCTCATCTAGCCTAGACACTGGTATATTCCTCTCCAACAACTCAAAATTTTGATGCAAAATTAAATGAGCCAAGACAAAAGAATACTTAAATTTAGACTCAGTAATATAATTCTTTAGTTGTTCTAGCATGTTTCCAACTATCACTTTATCAAAATCATAGTACTTATGGCTACTTTCCATTTTGAGCACATAAGTTAGGCCAAACTAAAAAGGATCAACCTACTCATCGTTATCAAGGCTAAAAACCTAGGCCAACATTGAGAATACAGACTGTGTTTCCTTCTTGAATTTCTTGTGTGAAAGAAGAAAGAGAAGATGACCTCTCTAACCTATCCTATTCCTTGTCCTCATAAAAAATTGTTTTCTTGACCATTTCTTCCTCGAAGGTTTCCATTTGTTCTTTAACAAAAAGCTTAGCACCCTAGGTCAAAGGGATACACAACATATCCCATATGGCTTTAGCAGAAACAATAACATTGATCCTGCTGCCCTCAATGGCTTCTATCCTTTTATTGAATTTCTTGGCACATGCGTCGACCAACTCTAGGAATGGATGTATGAAAGATAGTATAAATTGTGGCAAACCATAATGTTAGGAAATTTTGATCATCTCCAGGAAACCTCCAAGAATAGTAGTGCCTTTGGGAATTTTTAATTTCTTAAACTTCCTCAAAGACACGTAAAACTATGCCACAAAGTGGAATCAGACACAATGCATTTCCACATTAACCCTTCTGAGAGAAGCATATGTAAATCTAGTTTCAACAACAAACATTAACAGATTCTAACCAAGAACATGAAACATAAAAGATGAGATAGAACACATAGATGTACGTGGGGCAAACACTTTCGGGTAAAAACCCCCACACTCCAAAAGCCCAGATCACCATTGCATTATTCATGCAACAAAATAGTTACAAATACAACTCAAGCACTAAGCCTTTACAAAGATTGCATCATGTTTCATTCTGGAGACTAACTGGTAGCATAACCCCTTATACGATCTTCACATTGTTACAATACCCTCTTTCAGTATATAGTGTAGATCCTAATCTTCCTCACTCCTTCTCTATCCCTCAGCTCTCTCTCTCCCAACTCGGCCTCATGGCCATGGCCTTATTAGCCAACCTTATGGCCTCGGCCTTACCAGCTAGCCTCACGGCCTCGACCTTAATAGCTAGCCTCACGGCCTTGGCCTTACCATCCAACCTCATTGCCTCAACCCTTGCTAGGTAGCCTCACGGCCTCAGCCTTATTAGCTAG